>OY740768.1:8725144-8925144 GCA_963513935.1 Aphrophora alni
GTCGACTTTTGTTGACTTATTTTATAGTAATCTATATATGTGAGTGATATTTTGATCAATTGTACAGTAGTTGATGTAGTTTGCCGTTACCTTTTTGGTCTTGAATATTGCTACTCATGAGCCACTGTTTATTGAAAGGGGTATTGTCTATTGAATAAGAACCAACAGTTCAAGCCCTGGTATTTTAAAACAAGTTAAAGGTGTTAACTAAACCAATAAAGGTATTTATAGACTAGAAAATCGTGAAGAACTCAACTTACTGTTAAACCATCGACAGTTTGTTTGCTATTAAACATTACGTATTCATTAAATCAAAGATCATTAAAGCAGTACTTGAGAATGTGTATTGTGTATATTGTGCGTGTATTGTATGAGTTCATGTGTTCAGTGCTTAATACGGAACACAGAGCTCGAATAAAAACCAGAATATTACATTTGTAAACTAAAAAATACAAATTATGCCCGGAGTGAACTTCATTACTGCTACCTTCTTTGTTCTGTGACACAACCCTCCGTCCTTTTCAAATTCAAGACTAAAATAAAAATTTGAATGGTGTGTTAATTTCCAAAGAGAATATTACATAGATTATGCTTTCTCGATAAATATGCCCGTTCTCATTTCGTGACACATAAAAGGAGACGTTGTTTAGTCCTATTATAATTTATAAACATCAAATAGGATTTAACGCAATCTGTCGACAGTGAATGGTAACGTGAGAAACTACAGATGGCAACAAGTGTATTTACTTTACATCGGTCAGACTGGTAACAACAAGGAATTCAGTATGTAGTTAACGCTCCACGTGTCAAAGCACTGAACTAATTACTTGTCGGTATCCTACAGTGTGAGGACTTAATTACAATCCTAACCTAGGACTTAAATGTGAGCAACTCTGTGAATATTTAAATCCAATTTCTACTAACTGCAGGAACTCAATGTTGGTACCCGTTCTGTTGTGAAATAACAAAAGTGTTTTTCAATTTACAAAAGGGTGTTTTCATGTTTACAAGGGTCACTTTATCATATGTTTTTACCATTTTGTATGTTACATGTATGTTATATACGGCTGAACAAGATAAATTATTTATTTAATTGTGTTAAATTTGTTTTATCTGTTAAGTTATTAAGTTTATATATATTCCTTAAGAACTGAGTTATCTAAGTTTCAAATTTACAAATAAACTTGATTTATATACAGAGTGATTCAAAATTTTACAGAAATACTTCAGGAATTGATTCTAAGGGTAAAATTTAAAAAAAAACCACTATTTAAATATACGTCCGGAATTTTTGAGCTACGGCTAGTGAAATATTACGCCCTAATTTTTACTCCAAGAGTGAAAAAAAAAATGACACTGCAATTCTTGGGATTCAAATAAAGCAAAAAAATTGGTGGTTTTATAAGTTTTGTTCTGGAAATTCAACAAATTTTGAGTCGAATTGCAGACTTTTTAAAGTTTGATGGTTTAAAAAAGTTTACTAAATGCCTAATAAACTAAATTTTTAAAAATAAAATTAGTAAAGGATTTAATTCTGAGAAAATTGATATAAAAAACAAGAATATCATTATGACGAACTTTTATTTTTTTCCCGTTGGAAATTGTAACCTGTATTTTAGTCTGTTTTGTTTTTAATAAAAGTCGAATTCTTGTAACTTCTACTTATTTGTAATTGATTTTATGTATATAAAATTTCTTGAAATTAAATTCACTCGTTTTTGTTCAATGGTTTTATTCGGTTTATTAGACACTTAACAAAATAATTTTACGCCGAACGTAGAAACGTGTTTTTTCAACTTCTATGTTTTGTATTTTACACTAGTTTTATCGGAGGTTACTGGATATACAGTTCTGGGACAAACATTATTAAATTTTACACATAAAAGCAACACATTTATTTTTTAATATGTGTTCCAAGAATTACAGTTGCCGTCATTTCACTTTTGGAGTTAAAGTCAGAGCAAAATATTTCACTAATCGTAATTAAAAAAAAAATAGAAGTTTTTTTTCCAACTTATTATGTTTATATGACGAATTTTCCCCTTATTTTAACGTATAAAAATCAGTATTGTTGTGAAATTTCCTACCACTCTGTAATACGAAATTTGATTTTTGCAATAAAAAAATTGATTTTATACAGAAATTTAATACAGAAAACTAGAATTATGTAACGAAAATTACATAAATTGTAATTAATTGCCGTTGTATTAATTTACTACAGCCATTTCGGCAATTCAGCCATTTTTGTGTTTTTATATATGTTTTTGTGTTTACGTAATGTTGATATACTTTAAGTGTTTGTATTTTTAATTGGCAATGAACCATCATACAAAAACTTGAAAAAGGCCGAATAGCCGAAACGGTCTAGATCTGTAAAGAGAATACTGGAGACTGTAAGTGAAATAATTGTTCGCAATAGATAATAAACGTAACCACAATGTAAGAACACAATAATTAACAAAGTTTTAATCTAATAAGTAGACTGAGAGGGTGGTACGCTAACGTACGTGTGACATAGGTTAGCAGTACAAGGGTTTCTGTGTACAGAGTGTCCCGAAAAAGGTGGACTGGCTAATTATTTTCCAATTATATACAACAAATTGAACAAAAAATGTGAAATAATATATAATCGAATTCCGCTTCATTATTCGTTTATCTTATATTTAATTTTTTTTTTTTTACAAAAAAGCATAACTTCAAAAATAGTTAGATATTAAGTTCAGATTTAGTATATACATTTTGTCAGTTTCGTGTTATGAGTGTACCAATCATAAAGACTAGATTTTTATAATTTTCAAAATGGCGGCCAATAATATTTTTAAAATTAACCGGTTATGGAGATATTTCGACGTTAAAATTTTTAAACGACCTCCGTTTTGAAAATTATAAAAATAATTTTTTTTGTGTTTGGTATGTAGATTTTTTAAAATTTATTTTCATTCTCACATTACCTCTCAAATTTGCACCCGAGTAATTAGCAACATCTATGCGTGTAAACACCAGATGGTCTTAAAATCCCAAACAAACTACGTTTTAACCGTCAATCCCCCTACCAGCGCCGTAGGAATAGTTTTCAAGAAAATTGTTTAATTTTGTTTCACAGCGTTTAAAACAACGTGTAGAATGTAGGAATGTACACACGTGGTATCTGTAAGCGTAACTTTGACACGTACGGATACTTTAATTTGTCAAAGCACCAAACTACTTTACCCTTTGTTGTACAATACAAAAGCCCTTTGTCACTGAGATCCCGTTGTGAACTTCCTTTTCTCAAAGTATTCTCGTAAACTACGCAAATTGCAAACTTCAGGTTTTTGTCAAAGAAATTGTAAACGTTATTCTCTTTGGATTACTGTATTGCAAATAAGTTGAATAGTTGTGACTATACGAATACAACAAACATCTAATTGAGGCCTCCTGAGGCCAAAAAAGTAGTTTTTTTTTGAAATGATGTCTTCTGTAAACGATTGATACAGATCTTAATCAAATTTAGTTTGTGGATGTATTGTGGCCTGTTGTTAAATACATTTTTTGAATGTTTATTAATTTTTTGGAAACTTAAACTATCTGGGTAACTGACCTAATTCCAAAATTCAAATTGTCGTAAAGTCTGCTGTACAATTGTAATCAAATATTACTAAATGAAATGCCGGTTCTAGAATTTTGAATAAAAATTAAACACTTATCAATGGAACTGTTAGAAAAGGCACATACCAAAATGAATTCTATAGATTTTGGTGAAATGTGAAGATTATAAACCCAAAATAAAAATACCGTTCCGCAATAGCTGTCCAAAAACAAAAACGTCTTTAATAGCTGTAATTAAATCCCTATATCTTAAATAAGTTTATTTTGGATAATTATTATTAATTTATTTTTCCTATATTAGGTTACACACAAAATAGATAAAATGCAGAAAGTAATCAAAATAAATTCTAAGAAAAACATACAACTTAAGTTACAAATAATGGATAAATTATATTTTGTAGAGTATATTTATACATTTTTAATTCTGACTAAATTTAATATACGAAACATTTAGGTACCTCCTATAGGTATACCTGTTTTGAAACAACTAATTGCGTCCTCAAAAACGGCTCTAACAATTTAGATGAAATTACGTTTTTATAATATGTTTACGGGGACGAAAAATCCATTAGTGAAGGTTTCATCTTTAGAAAAATTCTTCTAAGGGCGAATTAATGTTTAATTTTGTGTCGTGACTATATTTGTAAACCACAAACTAAATATAAAATCTATCTAAAGCTCCTCCTTTACAGTGAATACATTTGGTTGTTATTGGAAACAGTTCTATAATGAGCGTAAGCTATGTGATTTGTTTTTATGTTGAACATAATTGACAATACGTGATAACTTTATTTGTATAATACTCCTTCTTTCCTTTGTTATCGAAAACTACATAAACCTAACACAGTCTATATTTTGCTATACAAATATTAGGAAAAAGGTAGATAAGAAAGAAGATAGACAAATTAAAACACAACTATTTGATTATGGTAGAGTGGGAATTTTGGGATTAAAAATAAATATAGCTAACAGTTTGTCAAATTAATACTTTCATATAAATCTAAGAGTATCGATGGTTGATTTTCATTTTTTTTTTACTGACAATTAATTATAAAAGTGATTTTTTGACAAAAAATACTTTTGTTTGTTTAATATGTAGTTTTTTAATTGAATGTGTAAGAATGTTTGTGCCATTGCATAGTTTATTTCCGTTTATATTGGAACATGTGTATACACTTAATAAAATCCACTCTACTATCTTCTGCCACTCGCCCCTATCTCCGGACACCCATTCTACTAATGGCTTTCTCAAAATCATCCAGCCACATACGTCTTGGTTTTCCCTTGGAAATTCTTCCTTTTCACTTTAAATATCTTCTTTACTATTATTTTTTCTGGCATGCTTTGTAAATGACTTACATTTTAGTATTGTAAATACTTGTAAAAGTCTTGCCTTTTTATTTCAAATAGCATCCCAGGTTCACCATACAACGTTTAGAGCTCTAAGTTATTTATTATTTTACAAATGCCAACCTCCTTAATAGCTCCGTAGGATATCTTCCTCTTTCATCTTTTACAATAATTTTTCTTCTCTATTTATCAATGTTTAATCTTTCGGACTACATTTGTATACTAGCCATAGCATATTTTTACACATGTTTATTTTTGTGGTCCTCTAGAATGACTTAGATTTAAACAACATGTTATAGTACAAATTAATCTCTATTACCTGTTTCGATTTCGTCAGGCATTTTCCACCGTTCTGAGTGAACCCGAGTACTTAAAACTTGTCACCCCTTCAATTCATGTTTACCATAAAAGTAATGACATTGCTAAATATTTTCAAACTTTTACAGATAAAAACGGACACTTGGTGCTCTGTGAACAGGAAGACATCCTGATTCTGACAAGAAGTGTTCTGCTACTGTGAGGGGTAACTTGTTTATCGTACGGACCCGTGAGTGTTTATCGAAGCATATTTGTGAGTCATATTGTTAATGTAGACAAAGTTTCTATTTAATTTTAAGAGTATTTATTAAAACAAAATGAACTTGATTAATCTAAAAAATATCAAATGTGATATAAAATTTTAGTGAGATTTATACAGATTTTTCATTTGGTGTTTGGAAATTTGTACAGTTTTTGAAGAAGCTTTGACATTTTAAATTTTATTATTATTACGAGGAATATTGTGTGAAATCAATAATTGCTGGATACGTTTTGACTTGGCCAAAAAGATGGGATTGGTCACTTGTCGAGGTCAAGTAGTGTAGGTATCTCCTTCTATCAATCTGCCATTACTTATGTAATATAATATCCTTTATCTCGGGTACATTTAATACTATCCACAATACTACAATATTTATACGAACTATTTTATTAGATTTATATACTTTTTAAATGAATGGATATATTTTCTTTATCATTACTTTTTATGAACATATCTTAATAAATACACTGTAGTTCACTACAGTTTTACTGCAGTATTTAGTTACCGGGAAAAACAGTTATTCATGATTTACTGCTGGAGGACAGCAACAACAATAAGACTTTAATGAAACGGTAAATCTACAATTTTATCTCTGTACAATGAGAATTACTACAATATAAATCTTACAAAGAAGGCTTTCTTTTTCGAACGCAGAAATAAATGTTACACAAACTACACATTGATAAAACCAAATAATACAAAACTTAAGGGGTGGGGGATAGCTGCCTTGAAACCAAAACCAAATTTAGATTTTCTCAGAACTGGCTTTACCATTTTGATGAAACTTTAAAAAATACAGCCTTAAAAGATTCAAATAAAACCTATGAATCGCTATTTCTAAAAAAAAATGCCGTTTTGAAATTTATCTGTTATAAAATGGAAATGCGGTAGTGAACGTACGAAAAAATCAAAATCAGTAAAAGCAATGTTTTTAAAAAAAATGATTATTTCCAAACAAAACTAATTTGTTTAATCTAAATTAAATGCCGGTACACATGAGTTAAATGACTCAATCAATGAATATTAATTGCCATAATATAATCTGCATTGTAATATCAAATTAATAGAGTATAACTATTCAATAATTTCCCTTAAAACTATATTATTTCAAATCTACAATATTACCAATAAAACTATATAAATTGTATAATACAACAAGTAAATAAATACGAAAATAAAACAAAATACATATTACAACAAACACATCTGTCATTTTTAACGTCACTATTATAATTTATTTCATTATTAATATTATTACAATAAAATCAAACTGGATTACTTTCAAAACTTTTCATTATCGTCTGATACCGACAATTGTTATGTCTCAGATGCTATCCATTTATAGTCCTGTGTACATACACAGATGTAATAGATTGAAAGAATTCATTTTGTTTATAAATAATAAATTAATCTATGTTATTTAATACTTACTCCGTCTTGTGACTTATTTTGTAACATAAGTTACGCGTTTCTGAACGTATGTTTCATCTTCAGACTCGCTCCTGTGAGGTCGTTAAAACAATAAAACACTACAAAACGTACATATCACATAAAATTAACAAATATCACTCAAATGGACGACAGGTGTACACTAACGGTTCAAGAACGAAACAGCCGTGTTATTGGTCTATTGTATGAAATGTGTACGTTTTGTAGTGTTTTAATATTTTAACGACCTCTCAGGAACGAGTCTGAAGATGGTACATACGTTCTGAAACGCGTAACATAATATGTTACAAAATAAGCCACAAGACGGAGTAAGTATTAAATAACTTGGATTAAAATCTGTGACTTTTATACTATTACTCAAACATGAGTTTTAATAACTTTAAATAAAATTAATTATTAATGGTGAACTAATAATTAAATGGAGGAGGTTCATTTCAGTATTTACCACTATTTTTTAGTCGCTTTAGATATAAATATATTTTAGAATGTTTGTGATATTGTCTACTTAGACTTCTCTCTAATACGGTTACGATATTCCAGTGGCAGTAGATCAGCTGACGTAGAACAATCGAACACTACAAAGTGAGACGTATTCCTGTATTAAACCAGTGTTAGACCGGTATCAATGGTTTTTATTTAATTTTCTAAATATAACCTGCATTCGCAACATTTGGAGAAATGGCATGGGCGAGTATTTCATAACCCACCAAGATACCCTGTCGTTGCATGTTGTCTCGAGTCTATGAATTTTTAAACTAGTTTGTTGCCCAGTAAAATTTGTTGAAAGTTTAAAATTTGAGATTAATATTTAATTTAAATTAAATTTTAAATTTTTATTATTTAAATTAATTTCAATATTTAATTTTGAACCTTTAAGTTGTATAGCTCAGTATGTGTAGCTTTCTTGTTTATATCTAAAAATTCCAAAACCTGTTTTCCACGATAAGAAATAGAAGTGTAATAACACACTCTAATAGTTAACTTCAAAATTAGAAGAAAAAAAACATTACCCTGTCAGTTTTTTCCCATTAACTCACTTGGTTTCTGATGGGAGTAGACACAAACTAAAACCGCTAATATGGATTAAGTTTCAGTACACATATGAAGGAGTCTCATTATTCGCAATTTGTAGAAACTGACTCCTGATTGTCCGTGTTAAGCTGCCACGTAAATACAAAAACTGGCGTAACCATGGTCAGCAAGATTCAATAAAATTGTAGAATTTTACTAAATATTGTGTTTTATTTAATATTGACGATTGATTGATTGATTAGATCTGAGAGTGCGCTTGGACAGGATAGGAGCTTATCATGGCGAAACTGTCAGTAGACTGCGCCAGAAGGGTGAGGAGACTGCAGACCACGTAATTTTTAATTGTGACGCCCTGACCAATAAGAGGCGAAAGGTTTTTGGATTCAAAAAGAATAGGTGGGGGTTGTACAAGACGCCATCGGTCGCAGTTCCAAGACTGGTTTAAAAGGCCCTTTAAGCTCCAAATAAAATCAATCAATCAATATTGATGATGATAGTTTGTAGATTTTGTTGGTTAATGTAACCTAACATTGAGTTAATGTTTATTATTATGAATCATCTGTTATTTCATTTGTAAAATGGGTCGTATGGTAACAAATGTTGAAATACTGTAATTAAAACTTTCTAGAAACAGTTGATATTTAAGTTTTTACAGGATAAGTGGACTTTAAACTTTTCGCCTATCAAAACTTTAACGCTCAGGTTAAAAAATGAAAAATGTCCCTTCATATGATCAACATAAGTTAAAAACAATCTTATGTTTAAAAAATCGTGATTATCGGTTAAATAGTTTAGGGATGAGTGTTTGAGACATTGATTACAACCCCCTGTTCCACTGCATTAAGTGTCTTATTTTAAGTATGCAACCTAAATGTAAGAACTGTTTTATCATTACGGCAGCTCTAGTATATCTTCAGTGAGGTCAAATTGTTTCAAAAAGCAGTAAAGCGTGTTTTAAAGATTCCAAAGCTAATTTTTCAGAGAATATTAAAAAAAAAACAATGTTTCAT
Source organism: Aphrophora alni (assembly GCA_963513935.1). Lineage (NCBI taxonomy): Eukaryota > Metazoa > Arthropoda > Insecta > Hemiptera > Aphrophoridae > Aphrophora > Aphrophora alni. Next base: position 8,734,154 of record OY740768.1, read on the forward strand.
TTTGGTGATAAAATATTCACTTTTTCCGGTGGAAGAGTGGACGGAAATTTTATTTTATATTTAGCTTCACATTCAGTTGACATTAGTTCCAGCAAATCAATTCATCAAACATGTAAATGAAGCAATCTCGTGCATTACCACACGCCACTGGATAACTTGATTTAACAGCAGAACATATCGTGAATATCATTAGGTACAACTAGTCTTAATATTACGAATCTTGTGAATTGTCTAGTTTTATTTTCGAACATGTAGGGTAGTAGTGATGAGTGAAAAAAGAATCAATATTGACAGTTTGTGCATAAATGTTTAAATATTTCGCGGTTTTTGGGAAGTCCCCTTCTCTGCTATCTATTACTTGTGTGCCTCGTCTGTACAGTGTTCTACAGCCTAAATGAGTGGACCGATGTGGTCATATCACGACGCGCTTTTTTACGGATTTAATTTTATTTATTCTGTTATACAAAGTATAGGGTAAGTAAATGGGCTGATACTGGAGTTGAAACGTTCGTTTCCCTAGGGACAGTATGCCACAGATTTTCAGGCCAAAATTATGGCCTTAAATGACTGTATACAAGAGAATTTGAAGTGTGACTTAAAGAAAAACCATATCCACGTTTACAGATAGTCAGACTGTACTTTGCAGTTACTACAATAAAAAAGAGTCTGATATTTTTCATTACTGTTGAGACCGATGGTTCTTGGTGGAATTCCATGTTTAAAGGTTTATTTTGTAATATCCACTTTTAATTAGTCTAGCCGACCAATGGTTTCGCCTGCTAAAGCATTGACGAGGCTGTATTACAGACTGAAGAAAAAGACAAAAACAGAAAACCTTAAAACTAGAGGGTGGGAGTTAGGATACAATGAATGGAAGGTTGGGGAAATACCCGGCCTGGGCAATGACCATAGGAACAATACATATTGGGAAAACCAGTTGATTGTTCTAAGTACAAATAACTTTTAAAGTAACTCTCCATTAGTAAAACCTTTAAAAGTTATTTGTACTTAGAACAATCAACTGGTTTTCCCAATATGTATTGTTCCTATGGTCATTACCCAGGCCGGGTATTTCCCCAACCTTCCATTCATTGTATCCTAACTCCCACCCTCTAGTTTTAAGGTTTTCTGTTTTTGTCTTTTTTCTTCAGTCTGTAATACAGCCTCGTCAATGCCTTAGCAGGCGAAACCATTGATCGGCTAGACTAATTAAAAGTGGATATTACAAAATAAATAATTGTGTTTTATTATCTTTAAAGAGTCTGATATGGGAATGCCGAAAGAACCTCTATACTTTATTCTAGGAAAACCGGATAACTTTGCACTGGATGCAGGGGCAGGGCATAAGGGAGTTGAGGGTTACGAGAAAGCAGACGATCTAACTAAACGAGGATCTGCTCAGAGTTTGTAAGACTTGAACCAGCTGTAAGATTATCAATGTGTCTGGTCAAGATGTCCGTAAACAGGTGGGTTCATACAAAACACCAACAAATATGGGGAAGCCTTAAGGGACACTCCCGTAGTAAATCATTACTTAAGGATATCACTTCAGGTAGTCCTGAAAGGACAATAATGATCCGAGGTAGGGGACAACTCAGACAAATTACGGGACACTGTGGTCTCGGAGTGGACTTGCACAGGATACGAGCTTATCATGGGGAAACTATGTGTAGACTGTGCGGGAAGGGTAAAGAGACTGCAGATCACATAATTTTCAATTGTGACGCCCTGACCAATAAGAGGCGAAAGGTTTTTGAATCCCAAAGTCCTGGGGAACTGTCATTGGACGAGTGGATTACTCAAACTCGTAAGGGGAAAAAATTTCCTAATCTAGAATGAGTAGGTTTTAGTTGCAAAATAGGCCATCGGTCGCAGGATTGGTTTTAAAAGACCATTTAAAGTCCAAGTAAAATCAAACATTCATCAATAGTTTCGTCAAAAATATTTACCTAAAATCTTTTACTGATTTTCAATTTCATGGTCTCAGAAAACCGAAAAGTCATTTTCCACTTGTCGTCGTTGTAAATGTCGTCTGTATAATAGCAATCGTAAAACAAAAAAACAAATCTTTCTTACAGGGACTCATAGAAATCTATTGAAATTAAAAAAAAATAGATTAAAAATAGCAAAATGGCGGCTACAACAAACAGTTTTTTATTCATATGTCATATGTTATTCAAATTATAACACTAAATTAGATACAAATATTCTTCTACATGTAATGGTACAAACCCCCCCCCCCCACCTCTCTAAGATGACACATTTCGCAGTTATTGTCAAAAATATCGAAAGCTCAGCTAATAAGAAAACGTGAAATTGGCATAGTTAGGAGATTAGACAGAATCACTGACACGACTTATACTGTCACAGATTCTTTGTAAAAACTACAAAATATGAGATAGACGGAAAACTAAGAATCTTAGGACATGTTCATAGGAACTTTTTTTTACTAATTTTGACCCAAGAAACCGTTTGGGAACGTACTTTTGAAACACTCTGTGTATCAACGACTAGGTAAATTAGCGCTTTGTGAATCAAATATCGGAATTAATTCCTGCTTAGGGAGCTGGAATGGGAAGATAAGGGATAATAAATATACTTAGGTTGGCTAACCTGTAACACTTGATAACCTTTGTGTTTGTTAAGTAGTAAATGATTGAACTAGATGTATGGATTAACAATTGTTTTCATTTATTTATAAATCTGTTCAGATATTAAATAGCTTTATGGGTAAAACGGTTGTAGCTTTGATAAGTAAATAATATTTTTCCCTAAATTCAAAATGGTATTAACACTAAATAAATGAATAAATAAATAAATAAATATATATATATATATATATATATATATATATTTGTATATAAAAAATACAATTAAATAATCTTCTATATTGTATAAAATATTATACTTACGCACACACATAAAACACTTTCCTAAAACAAACAAAAATTACAAATTTATAAAATGTTTTGACCATAAAATACAAGGCCTGTGTTGAGGTCATTTAACCAAATTAATAAAATTTAAAAAATTTAAATCGTTTTAAGCACATAAATTAATATGATATAAAAAGAAATGCAGCTTACGCTAAGATATTTAAACAAAACATGGTGGTTGTGCATTGTGATTTAATCAACGAAAACGAAGTTAATTTTAAAACTAACTATTCCATTTAACTATTCCACCATATTAAACACGTATTAATATAGGACAAGATTAGACAATAAGATTAGATAAAACTTATTAAAACAGGTGACTACAAAACCTTTTTACCGCATAAATCAATCTAATTAAAATTAGCTATGAAAAATTATTAAACGTTGAGCTGCTGTAACTTAGTTAATTTTAAAGATGAGATAAACATTAAATATCCCTAAGAACTTGTTGATAAGACACCATAGCAGAATAATTAAAACAATTAATACAGTTATATTCAAAAATTATGTAAAAAATCACATTTTGTTAATTTTTGGAATATTCCGTATATGCAATTACACTTTATTAATTTATGTTCTAGCAATATTAGTATAATTGAAAAATAATAATATTCCAGTAATAATAATATTTATTGTTACATAATTATTATAAATATAATTATAATTTAAAAAAAAAAATGTAGGCTTACGTTTTGCTTTTTAGAATACCTATATTGGACACGTAATTTTCAATACATTTGGCTTACTTTAAAATACATTAACGTAATAATAAATCATTATTCACTCAGCCCAGCAAAGAACGTTTAACAACTCAGTTGTTATTAAAGATTTATTTTAAATTATTTTTTTATAATTGTGCTATTAGAACATTTAAAACATAATAAGAGCGTTATATTTAAAAAGGTTATAAAAATCATATTTCGTAATTATTTGAACACTGTATATGAAATTACACTTTATTAATTTATGACTTAGACTTTCAGTAAATATTTTCGTGTAACCTATATTAAAATAATTTGATTACTAATAATTAAGAAATATGTAGACTTACGTTTTGCTTTTTAGAACACCCTGTACTGGATCCATAATTTTCAAAACATGTCGGCTTATTTTACACCACAATTATCAAATAATAAATTATTATTCAGTCAGCTCTGTAGGAAACATTTAATATTATGTTTACGAAATTGCGAATTTTAAAGCATCATAACTTGGTTGCTATTAAACGAAAAATAAACATTTGTTTTAATGATTTAATTTGTCCTATTAGAATATTTAATCGGGTTATATTTTAAAAAGTTGAGTAAATCACGTTTTGTTAATTTTTGGAACATCCTGTATATACTGATAAACATTTATACCACCAGATTATCATCAGATTAAGAGCTTTAAAATGAAAGGTCGAACATTTTTTCTAACTATAGCAGTTCTTGAAATATATAGCCATTTCTATATTTCATAAACATACTGTATATTATATAGTATTTTCTTGCCATAACCATCAAGCACTATCCAATATCATAATGGATAATAATATGGTGTCATAAATAATTAATAAAAAAATATATTTTATTAAGTTTGTTTGCGTCGCTATAACGTTTAATATAATTAAAATAGAAATATTTAAAACAAACTGTGTTAAAAGTCTATTTATAAACTAACCAAAAATGATTTTCGTTGCCATTTTCACATAAATGACTCTTATAAACGGAGAGAGTGTTTCAGTAGAAATCTTCTAACTTTCACAGATGTATTTTTCTTGTCCAATAATGAAAATAAGTACATGTAAACATAGTTCTGGATACGGTTTGTTTTAAATTTACTAGTGGAAAATTTCATCTCGATATTAGTCTCAACGATAAAATGAAGGTCTAAAATTCTTGGTGAAAAAATATTGGGAGAAATTAGTAATATTATAATGTACTTCGAGCTAAAAACGTTTAACAAATATTTATCTGAGAACTGTTTCTCCAGTATTTTCCTAGAAAACTAGTGTAAAAACAAACAAAAATTGCAGTCACAAAACACGTTTTTAGTTCTCTGTAAATATTTATTTTATTTGACGTCAACAGTGGAACTGATGTTGCATCTGTGTTTATTGTTGCATAACTGCTGTTTTGGGATAAAGTCCTATCATCAAAAGTTGAAAATTAAAACACATAACACATAACTCTACAACACAAAGCACTAGTACACATCCAACCCTTATTATGTGTTGTGTGTTTTAATTTTGAACATTTGAAAAGCACTTAATCACTTTTGAGACTTTATCACGAAATAGCTGTTGTACAACAGTAAACCCGAAAAAATACCATTTCTATTGTTGATGACAAATAAAATATGTTTTTTTTCCCCAGATATTTAATTTGTGGAACATTAGGGAGAAATTTCGTTATGATAGTTTTCTAGGTTTGGCGCACATTAATTTTGTGAAATTGTCAATAAAAAAAACAATTTATATCTTAATATGTAGAGATTTTAATTATGAGAAAATTGATGTAAAGTTAATAAAAACTTCATAAAATTTTTTCAAATCCACTTTTATTGTAACCAGACATCAACATTGTCAACAGAAAGATAAACATTGTCAGTGATATATAGAAACTAAAAACGAATATATATATATATATTCGTAAAAATCTTGAGATCGTTTATTTAACACGTCACTTAATGCTTTCTATATTACGTATACGCGATAAAATCTAATTTGATTATGAAATTTCAGGCTTCCTACTCACTTGCGTGTTTCAATTTTTATTAACTGATTTTGAACTTAATAACTGAAAATAAAGCAGATTTTGTATCTGCATCACTTTAAATATTTGAATCAATTGTACGCGAAGAAATACATTTCAGTCGTCTTTGCTATGGATTGCAGTTCATAAACCGCGCAGAAGGTGGATGAGGACAAACCTCAGCCTGTGATTATGTAACCACAATGTTTTGCCGCAAACCTTCGAGGTTTTGGATTTGCCTCACTGTTAACTGTCTCGTTCTACCAATGTAGTTTGACTTTCATCCAGTTTGTATGATACATGTGTTGATTGTATGTTAGGGCAAGAAATCGTCTGTATTTTAACATTTATTTGAAGGTTAACCAAACTTAACATGTATTGATATTTTCTTGTTGAATACACTCTCCGTCATTATCACATTATAAAGAATAAACACTCGTTACCAACATTGTCAGTGTTTCAAGCCCTTCTCGTGATCTGGACTTTACAATAACCAGGTCATCAACGCTTACAATTGTCTCTACTTAATCGTAAAGAGCTTCCAAAATTGACCCTTCTCCACACCACTTATAAGTTCAATAACGTTTTCATCTACTTCTCTACTCCTTTACTGGGGGGGGGGGGAGGGGACTTAGAGTTCAGTTTTTTTTCACCCACAATGTTTAACAAAGCGGTCATTACAGTAAGGAAGTGCGTTGTTGTTGTTGTACAAATTTGAACTGTTTAGTATAATTATTTTAAGAAGATGTTTCACTGATTACTCAAACATTAGAGTAACACAATACATTAGTAATTATAGATATAGTTTGCAATCAGGTTTTCAATTTGGGGAGGGGGCGTATAGAAACCACGATTCTTCTGGTAAAGAATGACCTATTTCGACTTTTACTAATGGTTGAAAAGACATTTAAGTTAATCTATAATCATATTATATTTATATCTTTATAAAATAATTTACACAAGATTATATTAAGAACATAAAGATAGTTTTTAAATGTTTAATTAATCTAAGTAAAAACAGTCAGTTCTTTTTTCTTTTTGTTTTTTGAAGGCAAATACCTCTCGATATCATCGTCTTGTACAAAAAAGGAAGAATAAATAGAACATAAAATATAAACTTCCTAGCTCTCGAATACTCTAATTGCGTCAGAGTCGGAAAAGAACAATAGTTGGTCAAGAGAGACCTGATAAGAAAAATGAAAGAGAGGGATCTAAGCTAAAACTATATGAAATAAGGTCTACACCTTATTTACTTATTATTTAGCAGGTAAATCCAGCTAGTTACTTTTGGGATTTTCAAGTCTGTATTCACTAAGTGAGCTCCTGAAGAAACTTGTATTATTTAAAGACCTAATTTATAAAGTTTTGCGTTTAAATTTGTTCCAAATCTATAGATAAAGTTGAGATGGGTTACAAAGCTATGTTGAGCTTATTCGTTTTTAGAACCTCTGTATTAAAGATTTTTTTTTGAAATTCTTTTTGTCGTTTGTGGAGATTTTCAAAACCAAAATAGTTCAATAATGTTTTGATATTTGAATACATTGTGTATATTGTTAAGTGTTTCCCCCCCCCCAACTTTTGTTATTCCAAATTTAACATTTACCATAAGACGAAAAGCGTATTTTACACATTCCTCAATGTTGGTGATGTTAATGAAATCTTCCTAAAACGTAGTCACTAATGATTTAAACAAAACGTAGATATTATTAAAAAAACTTATACAGAACTGTTAAAAAATATTTAATTTCTAATCACCTCTAACGATGTCGTTTATATTTTAATGAAGTGTGTAGTTTTGATTATTGAAATACATAAATATTTTATAAGAAATGTAACAAAGCTGATCTGTAATATTATGTTTTAGAGAGATAATCAGTACTATAGTAAATTTTCTTGAAGAAGGTTGTGAATATTATTTTTAGTTGTCCGGATTGGTACAGTATGGATAGAAAAAACAGTTGACAGACATCATCTTTAAAATAATATTTTTATGGTATATAGGACTTGAAAACTGACACTTCTGCTTAATATTAAATTCCTATTTTTACACCCATTGTAAAAAAAAATGTGTGATGTGTCGATAAGAAGGATGATTCGATAGTTATCTAGTTGCATTGAAGGTCTCCTCAATGGTACAGGTGTTAATCCTGGTATAAAATACCAGAGTCTACACCTTTGATCATCCACTTTTAGTTTAGATCCTTCTTTTTTTATTTTCCATCAGGTCTCTCTTTACCAACTCTTGTTCTTTTCCGACTGTTATGAACGGCCCAATAAAATATGCCTGGGTTCCTTTTTATTAATTAATTACAAGATCAGTGGTTCAATATTTTATTAACTCTTATCTTTGACATGGAACTTATGTCTATTTCCCTGATACTTTACTACAACACTTTAATACAAAACTTTAATACAATACTTTAATACAAAACTTTTCATACAAAACTTTAATACAATACTTTAATACAAAAATAGGAATTCAATTAAACAATAAAACAAAACAATATTATTTATTCAAAGCCCAGAAGTATTCCAACCATCATTATATTTTAAATGAAACAAATTACAAGTCTTCTAACTGGTGACTTTATGTATAGAAATGCTTGCTTACGGTTTGTTGAGTAGATCTCCTGGGCCATCTTCCACCACGGCTAGCAACACAGCCGTGTATCTTCCAAGCTCCAAAAAGACAAGAGACCCCCTCCAAATCATGCTGACCGCTTATATACCTTTTGTTCTCTCTGATAACCTAGTTGAGTTGCAAGTCAAGCATTTCAACATTTTTTTAATTGTTTCACAATAGTTGGGTCATTCTGAGCTTTGTGAATATGTGTTCTTCCTAATATAACTTTAATATTAACCTAATATTAACTTATTCCTAACACAACCCTGACGATATTAAGTTATTCGATATAATTGTTTTATGCTTTTCCTTATTTTTAAAGCCTACGAATATCTTCGTTTAAAAAAAAAAGAAAAGAAAAAGAAGTAGGTTTGTAACCACAGAAAATATCACAAAAACAAACGGAAGATATTCACATTTATTAATTAAAATTGTAATCCTAGAAGAACAATTTATAATAAAGTAAAATTTATATTATAAAAACGTTTGAACAAAGCACATAAAGTTGTTAATATTTATTGATATTGTCGTACGTTTATGTTTTCCAAAATAACAACGTGTAACAAACCTGATTGCTTTTAATTCGACAAGTTGAATGGATATAATAATATAGGAGTCCAATAACTTGTGGCGTATCCGTGTAATTGGACTTTTATTGCGCTGAGCCGTGCAAGTTATGCGCCGTACAACGTCCTAATAGTGTGTGATTAGCATTAATATGATTTAGTGGTTTTATTTTAAAATTTATAAAATTATATAAATATTTAACTAGATTGTGCATTGAACGCGGAGTAAACATAAAACCATAAGTTTATGGGCAAAATTTAGTTAGAAATATTGTAGTTTTTCTGTTTCAAGCAACAAACTTTTGAGCACCCTTAAATCTTAATCCTCTCATATTCAATTAATAACACCTCTAATTGCCACTCACCAGTAGCTATAGTAAATACTGGGTTTAGCAAACCTGAGGGATCCCAGTTGAATCTGTACCTTTTTCATTTGGCCTTTGGTTAGATCCTTCTCTTTCATCTTTCCTACCTTAACTAAATCTGTATTTCAAAAGTATTCGAGGGATAGAGATGTATATTTTATGTTCTTTTTTTCTTCTTTTTTATAGACGAGGATTATGAGAAATTTTGGAATCTAAACAGCATTAAAAAACAGGGGGAACAATAATTATATACCGCGTGTTAAATAAGTCCCGGGACGGCTTAATATTTATTTATCCATTACAGATATAGGTACAGATCTTTGTACATTGGTAATGTACATCAACATCTATTTTAGTACGTATTCAGTGGACCACTATCTTTCCAGGGATACGGCCCACTAGGAGTAAGTAAGGGATCTTAAAAGAGTATAGGTCGAGTTGTACATAGAATTAAACGCCTTTATGAGTATAACACAATATCGCAAACCCGGCCTCAAAAGCTTCACCCTAGTTAAATAGCTAAAATGTGTACGTAATATTTCTTTCTTTCGTGGCCCTAATGTATAAAAGTCTTAGGCCAGGAATAGAGAAATTAATAAATGCCGAAGAATTATTAACATTCTTGAATTCTTCAATAAATATATTCACATTTCTCATATTCCAGATGTATCGATTTATAAAAACGATTTATACTCTGGAAATGTGTTTTATTAGTTTTTTATATCCACACATTATGGCAAAGTGTTCAAATAAACAATATTAAAAGCTATAATTGTCCAATAAACCAGAGTAATTTTAAACTGACAATTGAAATGTATTATGAGATAAAAGTTTAATAACTCAATATTAAAACAAAATCATATTGAGTTGAAATATAAATTATTTTGATTATAATTTCATATATTCGCAAAATGTTGCAACTTTCACGATCTCTGGTAAATTATAAAATACGACAAAATATAAAGTTTTTACTTTCCTAGAAATAATCAATTACTTATTTAGTCACCTGCATCTGACATCACGAGGGACGCCCTACTTCCATAGTCACTCTTGGCATTTCTGCAATTATATTTTAACCTATTTAAAATAGTTTTTCTAACATTTGCACTTTTGTGGTTTAGAAACGTCTAAAAATGTAGGTCAATTATTTGCTAGAAGAGGGAAATTTATTTATCATTATTATTCTGGTATTATCATAACCGACTGCTCACTATAATATTTATAAAGTTTGTTTACAAGCTTGAGCCAATTTAGTTGTAACTTTCCTGTTTACGTATAGATGTTTCGCCTATATTACAAAGAAACACTTACTTAAACTTAAAAAGAACATCGTTATAAGTTTATTTTTTAAACATTTTTTCAAATTAACTTTAAATGATGTTACTTTTAAGTGTATTAAAGTTTTTTTTTTTGAGTTTGACAAATCGCTAACGAGATGTTAGCTTCCTTTAACAACATTTTATTAACGAACGAGTTGTTTTTCACCTTTAAACAACAAGGAAAACAAGTTGTTAGGGCCATCATAGTACTTACCCATTATACAAATACAAGCAGATCTTGTAAATGTAATGCTAGAAACTTTTGTTCCTTGAGCCTTGTAGGAAATGTAGATTTACGTTAGTAGTTCATGGTGTCCCACCACTACTATTTTTTTTTTAAAACAAATTTTGCTTCTTATTTCTGTAATCAATACTTTATTCATTTTACGAGGCTTGTAGATGAGTATTAAAAGTCTCCATTCGTTTCGTTCATGTCAGTGTCTAGGATTTAGTTTTAAAGAGCTTCCACTAGTGTTATCGAGCGCTCTTGTCGGATCTCGTAACTGTGTGAATATAAAATTTTCTAGAGAGGTCAGTGTTCAAAATTACATTATTGAATTTCCTTATTTGTCATCGTAGAAATGTGAAGTTGGTATTTATTCCATGCATAATTTAAATTTGTAAGTTTTTATCTATGAATAATACAAGAGATATGAATAACACCTGTTTAAAATCGCTGTCATTTAGGCATTTTTTATTTAGATTTTCTGAATTTTAATAGAATTCTATATGAAAACGCTATATTCCCCTATAAAAAGTTTGATGATCCAGACTTAATTTTTATGCTCTATCTTGTAAAATTGAAATTTGCAGATTTTTTATAATTAAGTATCTTATAAGTTGAATAATACAAGAGATATTAACAAACTTTGGACATTATTTTATAAATTTCAATTTAATTCTATAAATAATATTAATGCTATTATCTTTTTTATCAGATTTCTTGTTCCCGACTTAATTTTTACGGTTTATCTTGTAAAATTGAAATTTGTAGATTTTTTATAATTAAGTATCTTATAAGTTGAATAATACATGAGATATTAACAAACTTTGGACGTTATTTTATCATTTTCAATTTAATTCTATAACTATTAATGCTATTATCTTTTTTATCAAATTTCTTGTTCCCGACTTAATTTTTATGCTATATCTTGTAAATTTGAAATTTGCAGATTTTTTATAATTAAGTATCTTATAAGTTGAATAATACAAGAGATATTAACAAACTTTGGACGTTATTTTATCATTTTCAATTTAATTCTATAAATATTAATGCTATTATCTTTTTTATCAGATTTCTTGTTCCCGACTTAATTTTTATGCTATATCTTGTAAAATTGAAATTTGCAGATTTTTTATAATTAAGTATCTTATAAGTTGAATAATACAAGAGATATTAACAAACTTTGGACGTTATTTTATCATTTTCAATTTAATTCTATAAATATTAATGCTATTATCTTTTTTATCAGATTTCTTGTTCCCGACTTAATTTTTATGCTATATCTTGTAAATTTGAAATTTGCAGATTTTTTATAATTAAGTATCTTATAAGTTGAATAATACAAGAGATATTAACAAACTTTGGACGTTATTTTATCATTTTCAATTTAATTCTATAAATATTATTGCTATTATCTTTTTTATCAGATTTCTTGTTCCCGACTTAATTTTTATGCTATATCTTGTAAATTTGAAATTTGCAGATTTTTTATAATTAAGTATCTTATAAGTTGAATAATACAAGAGATATTAACAAACTTTGGACGTTATTTTATCATTTTCAATTTAATTCTATAAATATTAATTATATTATCTTTTTTATCAGATTTCTTGTTCCTGTCTTAATTTTTCCATTAAAAATTGCCGCTATTTTGACATTTTCTATTAGATTGTGTTAACTTAAATAGGGGTCTCTACTATTTTCCTATACCTAATTTCATGTTCTTAATTTTTATGGCTGTTATAGTGCTTATGTAGAGACGACAACGATGACAGACTGATGGACGGCATGTAGGAATCACGACCTCTTGAGATCACGTAACGATTACCAAACCTAACCTAACCCAACCTAACCCAACCTAACCTAACCTAACCTAAACTAACCTAACCTAACCTAACCTAACCCAACCTAATCTAACCCAACCTAACATAACCTAACCTAACCTAACCTAACCTAACCTAACCTCACCTAACCTAACCTCACCTTACCTAACCTAACCTAACCTAACCTCACCTTACCTAACCTAACCTAACCTAACCTAACCTAACCCAACCTAACCTAACCTAACCTAACCTAACCAAACCTAACCTAACCTAACCTAACCTAACCTAACCTAACCTAACCTAACCTAACCTAACCTAACCTAACCTAACCTAACCTAACCTAACCTAACCTAACCTAACCTAGTGCTTATGTAGAGACGACAACGATGACAGACTGATGGACGGCATGTAGGAATCACGACCTCTTGAGATCACGTAACGATTACCAAACCTAACCTAACCTAACCTAACCCAACCTAACCTAACCTAACCTAACCTAACCTAACCTAACCCAACCTAACCTAACCTAACCCAACCCAACCTAATCTAACCCAACCTAACCTAACCTAACCTAACCTAACCTAACCTAACCCAACCTAACCTAACCTAACCTAACCTAACCTAACCTAACCCAACCCAACCTAATCTAACCTAACCTAACCTAACCTAACCTAATCTAACCTAGCCTAACCTAACCCAACCTAACCTAACCTAACCTAACCCAACCTAATCTAACCCAACCTAACCTAACCTAACCTAACCTAACCTAACCTAACCTAACCTAACCCAACCCAACCTAATCTAACCCAACCTAACCTAACCTAACCTAACCTAACCTAACCTAACCCAACCTAACCTAACCTAACCTAACCTAACCTAACCTAACCCAACCCAACCTAACCTAACCTAACCTAACCTAACCTAACCCAACCTAACCTAACCTAACCTAACCTAACCTAACCTAACCCAACCCAACCTAATCTAACCCAACCTAACCTAACCTAACCTAACCTAACCTAACCTAACCCAACCTAACCTAACCTAACCTAACCTAACCTAACCTAACCCAACCCAACCTAATCTAACCCAACCTATCCTAACCTAACCTAACCTAACCTCACCTAACTTAACCTAACATAACCTAACCTAACCTAACCTAACCTAACCTAACCTAACCTAACCTAACCCAACCTAACCTAACCTAACCTAACCCAACCCAACCTAACATAACCTAACCTAACCTAACCAAACCTAACCTAACCTATTCCTAGTATACTGGGTGCGTAAAAAACATATATTTTTAGAGTCGTTTGTGTGTTCATTGGTTTTGTGGAAAGTTTGTACATGATTCTTTTACTATTTTATATCACCAAATATAAAAAAAAACTTTGTTATCAAACAAGTACTGATATTTATTGTGATATAAAAACAATACTAGACTCCCGCCCGGAAACAAATTCAAGCCTTCTTCTCAGTCCCAACATAAATAAATAATGTTTATTGGAAAACGCAAACAAGACCTGTATTTACAAATCAAAATGACTTTATTACGTGGTGTTTTAATCAATTCCTCTAAATCTAAAATGTCACCATCAAAGAAGATTAGTTTTCAAGTTCTAAGACATTACAAATTTAAACAAGAAAGGGTTCCAACTTAACTAGGTCTAGCTTACACAAGAGACTTAAAAGGGAAAATGCAAATTGCCTTTAAACTATTCCAACCCGGTAGACAGACGGACAAATATACAATTCTGAAAAATATCTCAAATTTACATAGATTTGATTCAAGACAATTGTGACTTAGAAAAATTATCTATTTTAAATTGATGTAAATGAAGGCACTGTTAAGTTGTACTCGAAGACTTTTAACGAAATACAACGATTTTGTACAAGATGTGATCGTACAATTTACACGTTTGAAGCTGTTTTTCTAGCTAATTTTTAATTAGATAATTTGTTATTGATTTGTATGTTTTTTTTGGTTTTTTTTTCGTAGTAAACACAATTATTGTGAATAAAGACGTAACAATTGATAACAGTCGTTGCAATGAGTCCGAATTTTGTTTGCATGGTTTTTATATTTTATTTTTCGTTTTAAAATGTCGCTCAACCAAGATTGTTAATGTCCTCCTAGAGGATAGACGTAGGTGCTCCAATTCCTGCTCAAAGGAAGGAAGCGGTCGTAAAAAAATTCAAATGAATAATATATTTTGAACTTTTCCACCGGAATTTATAGCAGGTGCAAACAAAATCACAAACTTTTTGTTCCATTGAAAGGAATTAAAATGTTTTCGTGTTTTATAATGTTTGAAATGATTAATTATATAATTATTTTATAACCAGTAGATTGTTTTTGTTCTTTGACATTTTCTGTAAAGATAACTTTATAACTTTCATGTAACTTGTATATAAACTACAGGGTGATTGAAAAAGTTGAGACCTGTTTTATTCGTTAAGTACAAAAAATCTTTAAAAGGTAACTCCACGAGATTTTTAGAGATTACCAAATTATCCGTATGACCTGCCATCTTACCAACATGACTGTCAGGCCTAATTTGTTTCGCATGAAACATGTTATTTTATGACCTTTTTATTCTTGAGTAGTAATCTCTAACCGTTTAGGAGATCAATGTTGTGAAAATATAAGGTTTAAGGAGTTTTTAGAAGTCCATCATCCGACCCTGAAACAGTTGACTGAATATAAAATTGAAACATGGATTGGATGTAATGTGTAAAAAATATAAAAAATTTGAAAAGCATAATTTTTGAGAAAATAATTATTATTTGTCTACATAAATATAATATTGCCATTACACTTTACAAATATCAGGTGGGTAATTGATACTCTTTATTCCCTTAAGCAGCTGTTATACAATTTTTGACGATCTATTTAACAAAAAGAAGTCGGTTTAAATATATTTTAATTTTTTTTGAAATGACTAAACATTCGATTTTGTGCAACTTTTATGGTAATTGTCTTGAACACCTACTGGCTTAATGCAGTTTGTAATTATTACTGAATATATTAAGCCTCGTGAATAAAATATTATAGATTAAAAAAATGTATTAACAGTGCTTAGTAATACAATACGTCCTTAATTTACAAGGTGTAATACAATTAGTAATAATAAAGAAATAGTGTAAACCAGTGGATGTTATAGATTGTAGACAATCATCTGAAAATTATGGTTTTTTGGGTTTCTATCTTTAACTCTGATATCCATATACAACAGATAAAATTAACATTATTGTTTTAATTTTTATCCTAGCTCTATTTTTTATCTAACCTAAATTAGACTCCCAAAATTAACAAAAAATCGTCTCTGGTACTAGCTTGAATTTGCTAATTGTTGAAACATTTAAGTGCTTGTAGTGTAAGATATGAAAAAAATATATATATAGGAATAAAAAAGTTTTATAATTATGTGATAAGGTTAATTATTATCACAAAATAGGGCTCCTCATAGGAATGTTTAGACCTGACTGCCATATTGAAAAAAATGGCGCATGATAAGAAGCATTTGGTAACATTATTAGTCTTATCTAGAAAAATCTCAAGGAGTTATCTTTTGTAATGGCATTGGCTAACAGCTGTATTTGGTTATCTAAATTGTGATGGCATTGGATTTTGAGGCATGGTTCCATCGCTTCACTGTTGCCACATGCTGTTTCATTGGACTAGCTTCTTTTAGATCGGTTTCGCAAAGTTTGTGTAGAAGATGATGACATTGTTATTGAAGCATTGTCGTGTTTCTAACATAGTATTTGTTTGGGGAAATTTGTGTGTTGTTTATTAAATATTTTTTATTGTAGAAGTTTCCAGTCGTTATCCGTTGAATTTTTCCAAACCACAAGTATATAAATTAAACTTTTAAAGTAATACTAGTTATTATTTTGAAGCAAATACAAAGTATATAAACACAAATCTTCTCATTTTATGTCCTGTATTATGCAATGGATATTTTATAATCACTTGTTATCCAATATGCAAAGGCTACTGTATTACCCCTCCCCCTCCACCCAAGACTAAACTTTATGTTTGTAGTTTGCTTCGAGTACAAAGACACATTGATAAAATCAAGTTTACTTTGGTAACTCAATTCCAACAGTAAAGGGTCTTCATACAGGACAATGGCTTCTGAAATAATTTGATTTCAAACTTCTGCTTTGGCAAATTTTTAGCCTGTGATTCTAAAATAAATTGTAAGGGATTCATATTTTAAATATATAAAACACAATTTTGAAAGTCGATTTACAAACGTGAGTATAATAATGTATGATCACTTGGGAGATTTATTTCGAGAATAAAACTGAAAAGGGTTTTACACGAAGGACTATATTACGTGTTGACGGAGATTTCTAAATCGATTGTAAATGAATGCTTTGGGATTATTTAAAATTTACAATTTAACGTCAAAACGCAGTTCAGTTTATCTCTATCTAGCGGCATGTATCTTTATTAGTAAATAAACTATTACATCTTTGGTAGTGGTTATCCAGAGGCAATCCTTGTTCTTATCGACGAGTAGAGCCTTCGGCTGTCCTGCCGGTATCTCCAGTAGTTATAGACCCCCCTTTTTTAGGCCTTTGTGATATTACATCTTGCTAGGTTACTGAACCAGACATTTTGCCTACAGTCAGCTATTGCAACTATTTTTGATAACTTTCGTAAATGAGTAGATAATATGATGTTTCTAGCACACTTTCGGAGAATTCGATATTTTATAAAAAGTATCAAGAAATTATTTTCTTAAACATTCAAGCAATTCTTAAATAAATTAATAAAATATTATTGCACACATTTGGAAAAGGCTGTAACTTTTACCAAAACTTCAACAAAATATTCTTTGACTATTTTTGTGAAATAACGAATAAAGCAGCAAAATATTGAAATAAAATAAAAAAAACTCAACTAAATAAGATATATTGTCTTTTAAACCGTTATAAAATAAACGAAAGTAGTTTATTTACATTTTTAATATGTGCTTTTTTTCTTCCATTTTTTTAAAGAAACTGTTTAGATAAGGATGTATTAAAATATCCTAATTTAAATAGGTAAAAAGGACTAAGTATCAATTATTATTTAATATATATATATATATATATCCACTTTTTTAAACGTTTTATTACATTTTTGTTTTTTATAAAATGGAAGATGAAAAGACAACTCGTGTTTCGTAATAAGCATTACTCTGCTATAGAGTTAAAGAGAATTGAAATAAAAATAACTAATGTAATATTAGGGTTATTGTTAGGAAGAGTTGTTAGGTGAAATTATTAAAACTATCAAAGGTAATATTTACAATACAATACACAGGTAAAGTCCGAAGACAATACACAGAAGGAAGTCTATTATTGTGAAATATATCAAAAAAGTATCGAGATAGATGTCTCTAGACAAAATATTTAGTTCCATAACTTGGCAAGGTATATAAATTCACCATAACCTAAAAATGAGGTTAGTCATAATTGAACAGTGATAGCCGGAGGCTCTGGTCGTCGATTGACCAAGAGAATTGTTCAGAACCGTCAACGGAATTCATTAGAATTAGCTTTGGGGACATTACGGTCAGAAACACCTTAGCTGGTACTTGGAGAAATAGAGGTGAGAAAACTGATAGTGTCTTCTTAAATGAATTTATAAGAAAAAAGAAAGAAGACTCGTTTGAATTTTTGAATATTTCGAAATAATATTCAGCTTGCTCTATCTTGGAACTAATTTATGTAGTTTATAATAAAGGGGATTAAATATCAATAATGTATTTCTTAGAATTACAAATAAACGGAAAACGACTGACGTATTTTATTTAACCATTAATCGTTTTATCTGAAATAAATATCCCTCATTTGAACTCAAGATTAGATCTTAGAGAAAACTAATTCCTAAGGAATTCCACATGAACCCAAAATTAGTTGTTAGATAAATATAATTCATAACAGTTATGGTAATTAAAAAACACGCAATCAAACAATACCAAGTTGGCTGCAAATATGGGAGATATTAGTTACACAGAAGGAGAAAAAAAACTTAAACAGACTATAGAAACATTTTACGATAACAATAATGCTAGTTAAAATAATAGATTTTACTGAAAAAAAAAATTGTTAAATCAGAGAAACGGTCACTCTTATCAAAACAAAATTTTCAGATCAAAATTTGAATACTTGTTATTCAGTCTAATAACTAGAAATACATCCCTACTACTCAATTTACTTCTCTGGTTATCTTAGGGTTCTCCCAGTTGACGTTAGATGACAGTTAGGTCACTTTGAATTGCAAGGAGATGTAAAATAAGCACCATTAAAAACAAAGAGATCAAAGTTGTAATAGATTATACTGCTACGAAACACGGTATGAAGCCTGATTATATGCATGTTTATGTACAAAGTAGGAAACGTGTTGATCTGCATTATAAAATTTAGTAAAAAGTTTTGTCATATTATATAAATATTAATAAAAATATTATTTATTCAAAAATTTAAAAAAATTAAAATTAAAAAAAAATGTAATTCTATTGTTCGCTACACTTGATTACAACAGTAAAAGGGGTTGCAATTTACTTGTGTGATTACAAACGAATTAATTATTAATATTATATATTTTGTTAATAAGTAACCTCTGAAGAGCCAAAAAAAGTATTGTTACTTTTTTATCGGTAAAAAAAAAACAATGTAGTCATAAAATTATTATCCAACACTTTAAAATACTTAAATTCCTACCTAACCTCTGAAGAACCAAATAAAAGTTATTTATTACCAGTTTCATAAAAGTTATCGGTAAAAACAAAAACACAATGAGATTGTCCTAAGAATTAAAAAAAAACTTTATTTCTCAGAATCGGTTTGAAAGATTTTATTAAAACTTTGGTGAGAAATAAACAATAATTTTCATTGTGCAGAAAGGCAAATAAGAAAATTACGGTTCAGAAATAACTAGCAAAAACACATTTCAATCTAATATTAACTTTAGTCAGGACGTATTTATGACAGAAACAATACAAACTGAAGATCTATCTAAATACATATATATATATATATATATATATATATATATATATATATTATAGACTTTTCAAATAGTTGATTAAGGGGCGACCACATTAAACTAACTTATCTCCCATAATAAATAAATAACGTGTGTTTAGAGTAGATACATTTTTGGGGAAACGGCGAATATTAACTTTCGAATCTTGTAAATAAGTGTGTAAGAAAATTGGTGCAATATTTTGCCACTGTTTATTAATTTAGTGAACTGGTGTCACGTAAACAAACAAATACAATAATTGTGACCAGTGTGGCAGATGTACTGAACGCAACACGGTAGAGTGGGTGTTGTTAATTATTGTGCAGAGACCTAGCAAAACACATCTGCTTCAATTTATTGCCATCGTTTGATCAGTTTATAAAGAATGACTGCAGTGGTCATGCACCATTTATAACCGTAGTTTTATGTATTTTAAACTCGCTATTCCAGGTACAGTATTTATTGGTGTTATTCAATATTCCTCCAGTGATTGGAATATTGAATTTCGTTAAAAATAACAGACGGTGCAAAAATTTCTTCAATGCTCCATTAGTTCACAAAATAAATGATAGTTAGCACTAATAGATACGGCATAATATCTTGTAAGTTTCCAATAATTTACATGCTCTATGATAATCTTAAATAGACTGTACAAAGAAACATTATCTTTAATATTTTAAGGGATATATAGTTCTACAAATATTGACGTTAGTAACTCTTTGTAAACACAACGAGTTTGCAGTAATTGTCGACTTGGTAAACTTGAAGTACTGGGTACTTTTGAAGAAATATGTATGTTCTATATTAATGTTCAGATAATTCCTAAATTGTAAACAGTAATTATAAATCATAATACTTGTTTCAGTGATTCAGCAGTAATTAAAATTACTTTCAGGTTTTCATAATGGGTTCCATTTATAATAACAGTAGATGCCTTATCGGTTCGTATCAAATCTTTTTTCCTTGTTGTTTAAAGGCAAAGAACCACTCTGTTATCTACGCTCTATATATAAATATAGAATGGTAGATAAAGATGTATCTAACTCAACACTACTTGAAAAAAGCTTAGACCCTCGGGATAATTCACTGTAAGTTACATCATGATGGCTCGTCTCAATTCTGATGAATTATATGGTCGACACCGGTTATTCAAAATAGCAAATCATTAAAATTTAAAGTGTATCAAAAGTTTGTTTTCAACACGTATTCACATACAGAACTCTAGGGGTGTCCATAATAACAAGTCTTAATTAGTCAAGGTGCGATTAAAGTAATATTTAGGCTTGTAATTGAAAAATAGAAGTGCATCATAATGTTGAAATAAAAACTCTTCTATAGCGCTACAATTTTAGAATTATATAGTTTTTCCAACATACTGAGGAAAATAATATAACAGTGGCTGATACATTTTAACATTAGTTGGAATTCAAAACTTCATTGCTTAATCTCTTATATGTTCCACGTAAATATTATGCACCTAATATTCTCACAATATAACAGCTTACGTTGTCACTGAGATAGAAAGTAGCCTTTGAAGTAGTTTTGAAGCCAGCTCATTTCAACTTCCTTCTCAGGTAGTCGTTATTCATTCCCCCTTCCTTGCATTCCATCCCCCAATTTCATAGTAAAGTTGGTACTTAAGTTGGATTTTGTAAATTTTAGTTCATAGTTGTCCGTAGTAGCTTAATTGCAAAACAGCTGTCACATCAAATGTTGATTTGTGAAATTTTACATGCGAATTATTATTTACCTTAGAATATATGATTGTATAGTGAGAGATGTAAGTGTCCAAACTTTGGCTCCGAATGTTTATGACTGGACTATTAACGTTTTATACAGTTTAAATTTAGTTGGGCGAAACCTTGGATTTCATATAAATTAGGTTTTCAACAATAATACATTTGTTGATTTTTGTATATTATGTTATTTACCTGATAGAGATCGTGAGATAGGAAAAAGTCCTTACAAACTCTCACACTCTCAATATATTTCCAATTAAAAATTTCGTCTTGCTGATCTGTTGTTACTGACAATTTCTTCGATTTATTTTCACGTATTTTAACCTTCTCTATCCAGCATTACAAACATCTCTCAAATAGCTGAACTTTACCTACCTCTTAATGAAATGTTATCAGAAGCCCGTATATTAAAAAAATCTACCTGCATTTGTTAAATCTATAAGTAAATTTTGAAGTTTCATTGTATTTTTGTCCTATATGATTCAATTCATTACAGTTTATACGAACTGAATAAATAAATCTTATTTTTTAAATAGTTTTTTTGCGAAAACTATAAGACTTTATACTACTATATTATCTCTGTTAATTAAAGTGAAAAATTGTTCCTGGAATATAAGTGAATATATTTTAGAACTTTTTAAAATGTCGTAAATTTTCAATTCCATTTTATCTGAACAGGTCTTTCAATGTTGTAAAAGATAACTGTATAGATAAGATGTTAGATGAGATCCACAATATTTGCATACGTTGCGGATGACATCAAAGGATATTTACTTTAGCTAGAGGAGTAAAATGTTAATGCAAAATAATACAACACTGATATTTTAGAGTAAAATATTCATAACTAATTTATTTTAATAGAAGTACCTACTACTTTGGAAAATATTTATTTATCATTAAATTTCAAAATTCCTACGTGCATTGAAGATAGAAAGGAATATCGTAATGGAGAATCCTTTCCACGTATTAATGTATTCTCATCCCTCATCAGTTATTGGATTTTCAATAATAACAAGTAATCAAATATTTCAGGTATTTTTAATTTAGAACTGACGTCCATTGTTAAGGCTAGCATCAAAGGCTCAACCGATCTTGATTAATATCAATGATATTTTTGGTAACATTTTCAATACTTGTTAAATTATGTTTTTCAAATACTTTAAACATACTTGGAATTAAAATATTTAAAAATAGAAAGTAAATACTATTTAATTAATTGTATTGTTATTTTAGATAGAGCAATATAACATTAAACTCGATGAAAACAATTATATCCGAACACCAGTGCCTCTTAATGATTTTCAAATACAAGCGTGCAATATAATACCTGATTACATTACCTGTTTACAACACAAGAGCTGTTTCCTAACCACTGCAGTAGAACGCATCTCTCCACGGTCCAGCAGTCAAAGCACCGACATAATTGCTTGACGGAAAATATGTTGCTTAAACGTAATTTAATTACAACAGGAACTAAAAGTTGCACTTTAAGGTTAAATAAATTGCTTTGATAGTTATTAGATTATAAAACACAAATACCTTTAAAATACTTAATGAGGGTTTTTCTGCAACTATATTTTCAAAATTTTCTTCTTCCATCAGGGATATTCAATAGTACATAGTACAATCATTAATTGTTCCCAATTTTAATGATATGTATTGTTGTTGACAGTTTGAATTAAACTGAAATACCAGTATGATAACTTCTTCCATTTCCAAATAGTTTAAAAAAATTTTGTTTTAAGTTTGTATATATTTCGTGTCGAAAAGAATATTTATAAAAACATTTAGAGATGATACAAAGTTTTCATCCTTACTTGTGAAATTGATTTGACTTAATTGTAGAAACAAGACATAGTTTTAGGAAAAGAAAATTATCTCCAAAGAGCTTCTGACGGTGCGGAAGTAGACTTTTCTTCTTGATTTTTCGCCTTTTGAATGTAAAATATCACTTTGTCATCATCGACTTAAAAAAGAAAAGAAAAATAATAGAGTTTAAAATAAACACTTCTACGTCTCGAATACTCAGTAGTGGAAGAGAACAGAAAATGGTTTCGAGAGACTTGATAGGAAAGTTGAAAGTTGGATCGAAACTAAGAGAAGTTGAAGGAAGTTGTAGATCCAGTTAGGTTAGGTTAGGTTAGGATAGGATAGGTTAGGTTAGGTTAGGTTAGGTTAGGTTAGGTTAGGTATTATTTATATTAGATCCTCGGGATTGCTATACTAAATATAAGTAAGCTCTTGAATGAGCTGAATTAGAATAGTAATGTACGACCACCAAACACATCCATCAACACGCATTACTGAAGCAAGTCACATCAGAGATTGAAGCAGATGGACTTTTAAAGACTTCAAGAAGAGCAGAAATGCTAAAAAATCACCAGTAATCTTCAATACATTTAATGTTCAATACTAGTTATACAAGAGTCCCCAAATCGAGCGTCGAACACATCTCGAAATGCTTCCGTATTTTTTCATTAACATTGTACTTCAATAAAGTTTTTTTTAAATAAAGTCCCTTACATAAAATACTAAAGTTATACACTTAGATAGTAGTTCTCATTTACAAATAATAGTCACTGTATTACGGAAGTCATTCCACTGAATAATTCTGCCTACAACTGGCAATTTTCACGCGGTTTTTCGTGACTATGTCACAGCACCAAGTCTCAGAGTTTCGTTCTGTCAAGTCTTCAACATCTCTATTTCCCAGCATTTGTAGTGTAATTATGTTGGTGTGCTCTTGGAGTCTTCTTTCAGACTTATCAAGTTGCAGCACGTATGACTTCATAGACCATTTACGTTTGAGATAGCTTTGGATTTCGTCATTACACATAGTACTTTATTTAGGAACACTTGTAAGTTGGACGGCTTGGTACACACCCAAAGCTGCGAACCATACAATCAAGTACTTTTACACTAGGAATCTATTACTTATATCTAGTTTTAAATTGTTGTAGCCAATACATTTTCCTATATTTAATATTCAGCTCTTTCTTTTTTAAATTGACGCGCGAATTCCATTTCACGATCGCGTCCAATATTATTCCCAGATATTTAACCTCATTCTTTTTAGGAACTACCTGAGAATTACGACATAAGTAATGATTCAACTTTCTTGTTTGTAAAGTTCATATGGGTAGATTTGGACTTATTAGACTTGATTTTATTTTCTTAATCTAAGCACTGTCTTTATCTAGAGATCTCTGTAGCATACGTGTTGTCTCTTCAATAGTTACTGCAATGGCCATAATTGCAGTATCATCTGCAAATGTATTATTTAAAGTTCCTTGATCCTGAGGGAGATCTCTTGTGTACAACAAATATAAGGTCACTACTCTGTGGAACACTTGCTAAGTTGGTCCTAAAATCGGAATAATAACTTATATATTTGACTCGGCAAAACCGGTCTGAGAAGTAAGATTTTAAAATAAAACAAAACTCTTTTGGTAGATCTCCTTTGAGTTTATGCAACAGTTCTTCGTGCCACACTCTTAAGAAAGCCTCCGAGACATTAAGGAAGACGCCTGAACAGACTTATTTGTTCCAGAGTATTTTATAATATATGGTAGTTAACCTTTACACTTGGTCAATTTTTTCTGAACCCAAACTGGTGTTTAGAATCAATTCTCTTGTTTCGACAATAATAGGTTATAGCCCACCATTTTATGCAGAACAATTATGCATAGGTTAATTTTGAAGAAAATTGCGTTCCATTACACCTATGCAAAAAAGACATATGAGTGCCATGGAGGAATTTGAAACATAAAAGGCTTTTATAAACAGTCCACATAATTTGTTGAACGACTAACTCTAATTTAAATCCAACTCCTTGTATTACACAGCCATGAAAATACAAGATAAGGACGGACCATGTAAGCCTAATCTCTGATATATAATCAGAACTCCAGTCGTTCCTCAAATGCCGTGGTACGCACCCGTCTCGTGTATTGTGTTATGTTAAATATATGTCGTATGTGTTTTAATGTTCTGATGACCTCCAAGGAGTGAAAATCGTCAGATGATGGGATATAAATCCCGAAACGCGTAATGGTTTTATAACACAATATGAAAATAAGTCACAATACGGAAAATAAATTTAGTATTTTAGTAATAGGCCCTACATTGTGACTTGGATACAAGTTTACTATGAATTTTAAATTTATCAATTGTTTATTTTTGATATTATCAAGTCTTTTTAAATTTATTACTCAGTTGATTTCAACACATTATTTTGCGGGCTACGATTGTATTAACACTTTAAACGAGCATTCCTTTTATTATTGGTGAATTGCTACTTTAATAAATTTTCCTTACTGAATATTTGATCTTTGTGAGTGGTATTTAATAAATTGCACGGTTTCTAAACAAGATTTTCTGAAGCGATGTCGAAGAGCTGGCGGCCGTTTTGTTCATTTCAATTTATGCTCGTTTCTAATAGAATTAGCCCAATTTGTGGTGAACTCAAGCTTATTTTAACGAAAGCAAGTAGTACTTCACCAGTTAAGTTTATACACCACAAATACATTACTATATAAAATCTCATTATCTAATGAGTTAAAACATCTTCAACAACACTCAGTAGTTGCAACTCTACCAACAGTTTCTTTATGGAAGGTTTTAATTAAATTACATCTTCATATTTTCTCTTTGAATAGACAAAGACTAGAGATTTGTGCTGCAAGTAAAGAATACTTTATAAATAAATAAACATTTATTTAATTATTTCAACTGTAATTTAAACGTTGGAAGGGTTTATAAGGCTTATAAAACTATACTGAAATATATTTAATTAAGTAATTTTTTTTGGAATTATTATAAATTAATCTTGCTCGACTTCCTCCATAATAATTTTGTGCTACAACATTAGTTCTGCTGTTTAACAATAAATAAATGTGTCATCCAGTCTCTCATTTCGTGCATGTAACTCGAAAAGACGTCTGCAGTGTTTTATAGTTTAAATAAATGGAGTAATAACTCTCCACTTTCACACACATACATCTACATAATCAAAAGCTAACTGAAAACAATATTTGTGGTTTCTTATAATTATCTCAATTAAGCTTCACTTTCACGGGACTAAAATCGAATTTTACGTTATTGCAGTCAAGGTTGATTTTCTTGAATTTCCAATTATTTTCGTGAACAGTCATTTTATTTTACTTGTGAGTTGTAACACTACGTTTCACAAAGTTTGAACAAAATCTGTAGAGCCGATTTTGAAACATTACGTTTTATATAATATGACACTATCTAACTCCTCCCACGAGGTGGGTTAAAAAGAAAATCAACACAAAACTAAAATTTTCAAAATTTAGTTTTAAAATAAAATTATAAACAAAAATAAAGAGCGGTGAACTGGGAATTCAGAACGAATATAAACAAGCATCAAGCTTATTTTGTTTTCTGTTATAAATATTTCTTTTTTTAAATTTCTATATTTACTTCTGCAAGCTTATACACTTCTGAAAAGTCCAGGACAATGTCTCTTACCTAATTTAAAATGTTGCGTTTCTTTCTGCTAAAAGAGAAATCATAATCCAACCACATGCAATTTATTCTTGGACAGTTCATACTTTCCCTTCCATATGTCAATACTACTATTTATTCTCTTCTCTCTCTCTCTCTCTCTCTCTCTCTCTCTCTCTCTCTCTCTCTCTCTCTCTCTCTCTCTCTCTCTCTCTCTCTCTCTCTCTCTCTCTCTCTCTCTCTCTCTCTCTCTCTCTCTCTCTCTCTCTGCACATTAGCTCTGTTGTCTAAGTGTTTACCCACTAAAACACATCTATTTTTATCCAGTTTATCGGTCAACCAGGGCTCCATTCAGTCATATCTTACATGTGATTTGAGTGCGTTCACACTGCATATCTTTCCTTTTCATTGTCAGTTACATCTTCTTGTACCAAGTTTTCTTGGCTGACATCCTTAGCAGGTAATACATTCTTTATTGTTAGTGTTAACTCTTTATTGTAAGTTTTTTGTATTACGTACGTCACTTCTTGTCATTACCATGTACTTGGTTTTATCCAAGATAACTCACTTCCAAATCACCGGATACTCCCTCCAGTGTACGAAATGTTTTTTGCTCAAGCTCTCCTACTTTTAGCAACAAAGACTATGTCATCAATATGCCATGTACTGGACCAACTTATTCATGAGAATTTCATCCGTATTTATGGACAGTTACCGGATGACCTTCTCCACTACCATGTTAAAAAGAAGCGTTCAACTAGACCTTACATGAAAAAGTAACTAAAATAAATTGTGCCGTACTACCACTCCCACTCCTCAAATATTTCCGCCTATCAGAGTGCGGCCACATCAGAGACGTGATTCCTGCAATTGTGATTCCTCTGAAGTATACTCATAGTGAATCCGCTGAATTATACGTGAATATATACCCTTCTTCCTGCAGTTTTTGGTTAGATCCCTATATTTTATCTTCCTTTTTAGGTCTTTATTGACCAACTATTGTTATTCTACTGGCACTATTAGAGTAATCGAGAGGTATGGGTCTTTATTTTATGCTCTTTTCAGCTTGTTTGTGTTTTTTGTTATAAGGTGATGATTTTCTAGAGGTTTTTCATCTTAAAACAAAAACAATATAAATGTGTGTGTGTGTGTGTGTGTGTGTGTGTGTGTGTGTGTGTGTGTGTGTTATCTAGTGAAAAAAGTTTCCTTTAAGCCTTAGGGTGTATTAATAATTACATATCTAAAAAAAAATATGCAAAAGAACGTAAATTTGCAATTCCTTTTTATCTGTACAAGACTTTGAATGTTGTAAAAGATAAACTATATAGATAACATCAGCTTCAATTTAAATGAGATCCACAATATATAGATAAGCTGCGGATAAGATCAAAGGATGATATTTACCCTAGATAGATGAAGAGAATATTAAAACAACATAAAACAGAACTGATATTTTAAAATTAAATATTCATATCTAGTATGCTTAAATATAAAAACTACTTTGGTATTATTTTTCTTTATCAGTAAATTAAAAACTTTCATCGTAGATTGAAGATGAAATCTTTACCTCAAATTCTTGTTTGGGATTAATACGTACTCTCTCATTCCCCTTCAGTTATTGTATTTTCAATGATAAAATGTAATCAAATATATCAAACGTGAAGCGTACTTTTAATTTAGAATTGACGTCCATTGATCATGGCTAACATCAAAGTCTCAGTTGATCTTTATTAATTTCACTTACAGTTTAGTGACCGCTCTTCATTTTTACTTATTTAAAATATAATTTCTAAATTTATTTATTTTAAATATACTCTTTCATACATATTTAAACATTGTAGGTAGATGCTGTATGTATAAACAATGTGTTATTATATTACGTAATGAAATATATTTAAATATATTACATATAAATATTTAAAATAAAAGAGCCAAATTTACAAAACCTTGTAACGGGTTTTAAAGCAAGTACATGTATACAACATAAAAGCTGATCATAATAATGCTTGAAGCCATTGCAGCAGAAAGCACCTCATCACGGTCCAACAGTCAAAGCACCTCATCACAATCCGGCAGTCTTAGGAACTCAATACGTCCCAGCATTCAAATCACCTCAACACGGTTCAGCATCTTAGGAATTCAATACGGCCCAGCAGTCAAAGCACCTCATTATAGTCCAGCGTCTTAGGAACTCAATCGTCCCAGCTTTCAAATCACCTCATCACGGTTCAGCAGTCTTAGGAACTCAATACGCCCCAGTATTCAAATCACCTCATCACGGTTCAGCAGTCTAGCACCTCATCATAGTCTAGCAGTCTTAGGAACTCAATACGTCCCAGCAGTGAAAGCACCTCATCATAGTCCAGCAGTCTTAGGAACTCAATACGGCCCAGCAGTCAAAGCACCTCATCATAGTCCAGCAGTCTTAGGAACTCAATACGGCCCAGCAGTCAAAGCACCTCATCATAGTCCAGCAGTCTTAGGAACTCAATACGGCCCAGCAGTCAAAGCACCTCATCATAGTCCAGCAGTCTTAGGAACTCAATACGGCCCAGCAGTGAAAGCGCCGAAATAATTGCTTAAACGGAATTTATGTGAACTAAAAGTTGTAAGCAATTTATTTCATACTGAAATGGTTTATAAATTTATCACCTTTACCACTTGAAAGAAAATAACATTGTCCTCTATACGACTTAATTTCTTTAAGATGACACCTAACGTTTCATTGACAAAGTTGTCATCTTCAGTTGTTACCTAGCGTCATGATATTTGTTAATGAAACAACTGATGAGAGTTTAGCCAAGCTCCCTATAGTTTCCATAGCTTTCAGAGAGACCTTTTTGATATGTGGCTTGAAGGATAGGTTTTTATCTAACTCAACCTTAATACTTCATCGCTTTTCCCATTATATCTCGTCCAATAAGAAAAGATATATGCAGTTTTAGAGCGGGTATTTATTTACAAGTGTAAACGATTGTAAATAATATCAGACACAAGACTATGGCTTTAGACTTATTCTAAATTGTTTCTGGACGTGCGAGAACGAAGCTAAAGTGTAAAAGTAATTTAGAAACTTACTATTAGTCATATCAGAGATAGGTTTTTCAAAGATCATGATTGGCTATAGGGCCAACAACAAAGGTACAGCCAGCTACTGAAAAGTCTGAAGTTGGAACATTAAAGAAATCATATTTTCCATATCCGGAACCCCAAAATCGAACGTCCATTATAGCTCATCCATCTCAGAAGTTTTGTTCCATGCCATCAGTAACGTCAGATTGTTTGCATTGTACAGTCTAAAGTCATGTCAAATTACTGAGTTAATTGCCACAGTTAAACCTACTGGTCATCTCAAGCTTACTTTACGTCAAGATAATATCATTATATTTAACAAAATGACAACAATTAATAAGAGTAGAAGCAGCAATTTGATATAGGATAAACACAAATAAGAATAAATGTTTTGTACTATTTGAATTTTATCTGATTACTGCACAGCATGGACAAGAAAGGTAATCAGGGCGAATCAAGATGGATTTTATTTTTTTTCTATTGTTGCTTAAAAGGCGAAAAATCTTTCAGTTAACAACGAATAATAAAGAAAAGAAGATAAAATAAATACTCCTATCACTCAAATAGAACAAAAGATCTTGATAAGAAATAGAGGGATTGAACTCAAACTACACGAGTAAGGTGTAGATTCACCTAGGTTCCTCGGGACTGTTGCTTCCATATTCACTATAGTGAGCGTATGAGGTTACAAGATTATATATTTATATTTATAAACTTAAGAGTTATCATGACAACTCATGTTATATAATCTATGGAAGTTTGTAAACATATTATTATTTGAGACGCCCTAATAAAGTAATTTTAAAACAAATTTAATCGACTGAAACAGAAAGGGTAATTAAAGAGAGTGGATTAAGGAAAAGCTTACGGTTACATGAGACGTGTGGAACTGTCAGATTAATTGGCCTAATCGTAACACTAAAAGCATCTTCGTAAATAACTCCACATCTGCACAAGACAAACAGCTTGTTATTGATAAACAAATAGCAATGAACAAAGCAAGGAACAGTTAACAAAATTCACATCAATAAGACGACGTTTCATGACTTACAAGTCATGACATGTACAAGTCATCATTATTTGTACATGTGCCACTGAACCAAGAGAGACTAGGCTTTATAGTTGTTAATTCTAGGGCCAAAACTGTTTGTTTCAGTGGACCACGGGTTATTTTAT
This sequence comes from Aphrophora alni, assembly GCA_963513935.1. NCBI lineage: Eukaryota > Metazoa > Arthropoda > Insecta > Hemiptera > Aphrophoridae > Aphrophora > Aphrophora alni. The sequence continues at coordinate 8,765,224 of OY740768.1, forward strand.
ATATTTATAAAAAAATTATATCTCAATTTAATTAAAAAATACGACATCGTCCTTCCCCACAGGAAATATGTGGATTGGAAATACGAAACTATTACTTTTTTTTAAGAGTATGGTCCACACCAAATATTTATGTGAAATATATTATGCACGACTCTTTCTTTTTTTAAAAAACCAATTTTCCGAGACAACGATTTAAAGTCATTGAGACCAGAGTTGTTGTTTAGACCACTCTTGATTCTTTAAACATTTTATTTAAATCTTAGTTATATAACTTTCTCTTTGTGTTCTGTTTATAAATTGGAGCGATAGGAACATAAATTTATTCCATACTGAATTTTTCTACACTGATTTTGCAATGATATTTCAAAGGAAAGATTATTCCAAAAGCTCCCAAATCTCAAAACTTTCTTTATGGAATTACTTCCCTCTATGATTTGCCGTCCATCCGTACATGATCTAAAGACCAAATTGTTACACTAATTTCACAGATATTTCGTTGTAGAACTATTTTTTTGTATAATTAACACATATTATTTGGACAGCTCCAAATTTAATCATTTAAGATATTTATTATGATTTTTTAAAGTTATATTTTTTACTAAACATGTGTGATACAACAATTTTACATACAAATAATAAGACTAACACCACTTCCAAGTGAGGTTGTGAGTTTTATTTTGTACATAAAACTGGAGAAATTTTATTGCCGAATCATATTCAGTAGTATTTTAAAAGTCTTAAGTTTATGATAGGTGTACGGGAGTGCGTGGGGGTAATTTAAAAGCAAATATAAAATGTAGTTTATAATTAGTGGGATTATTAGTTTACTAAATTGGTATTTTGAAAGTTACATCATTAATATTTAGAAATGTGTTTCTAAAGACGAATCCAATCAAACACTGGAAGAGAAATTGTTTTCTTTATAAACAGAGAGTGATGGTCTCGCTAATAGAAGTAGAGGGTTAAAGAGATGGGAAATAAGGTAAATAGTCTACTATATTTCTTAAACATGTGTCAACCATACTAAACACGGTTGCGCAAATCTTCTTTGTAGTAAGGGGCTGCTCCTATGATCCTAAGTTTTTCAATTTAAGACTTCAGGAGTACCTTAACAGTTTTAAGGATATATTGTCGTGTGATTCGTCATTAGCTAGATGACACAATCATTAAATAATTTTTAAACCGTAGGAACCAAAATGGCGAACATTAACGTGATTCTATTATCCATATTACCACGTTAACTTTACCGCATTTGAGAATCTTCTCAGGTAAAATTTGCTACCTCAATAATAGGCTAATACTATAATATGAAAAATAATATTAGGTCAATGGGCCAACGTCAGTTTATTATTTACTTGAAAAAACTAAAAATATTTATTTTGATAAAGAGAGTCTAAATCGTATTAGGGATGAATTAGTTATCAATGGACACCCTCAATCTATAATTTATAAAGAAAGAAAGAGTTTATAAACAATGATAAACTCATTTCCTTTATGATAAATATAATGAACCCTTATGTGCCGGGATTATCGAATAAAGTTAGGCTTGTTACTTGGAAATATAAAATACTAATAGATTTTAATAATCAAAACACAGTTAAGTAACATCTCGTAAAAAATAACATATAAGTTGTAATTGAGTACTCTAATCTGTATTTACAGCATTAAATGTAACAGGCATGTATTGGGGAGACAAAAAGACCTCTAAATATAAGAATTTGTGCACATAAAAAGAACACAAATTTTGACCTAACTAAAAAATAGATGAACATATTTTGTTCAAAAGTTACAAATTAAATTGGGAAGAGGTAAAAATAATACACCGGAACAAAACTTATAAAAACGAAAACTAATTGAATTCTTATATATAAAGCTATCGGACAATCCTATCTGGTAAACTAGTTTAGAAATAAGGGCATTATCGCTTCCAATAATAAAAAGTGAATTAAAAAATCGGAGATGAAAATTCTTCTACTTTAAATAAAGCTGATAATTTGCCGCTAAATCCAAAACTTGGAATCATGACGTGATCGAAAACTGCAATCTTAAAAGAGGGGGGGGGGACGAAGGTTGTTTACCCAAATAAACAGTTCGGACAACTTTTCCTTGGCACCAATCCCTTAACCAATCAGCTGCTTGCCGTCCTTTTTGTAGTGTAGACCTGTGTGTGGTGGTTTTATCTGATAACGTTTTTATTAATCTTAGATTAAGTCTCTCACATCATGCATATTGCTAGAACCAAAATGTTAACAAAAACGGAGTTTTTGTACCAATTCCTATAATAAAAAAATGAGGGAAATTTCTAGAAATTTGGATGTTGGATTTTGATTAGTTTTATATATGATTGTGTGAGTGAATTAGTACATTATTTTTACACAGTTTATATCTATTAATTTTTAATAAATAACCTTTTGATTTAGAAAAGTGAAAGTTATGAATTAGATTTAAAAATACAGTAATCAAAATGTAACTTAATTAATTTTATTGTATCTTTTACAGAACTGAAATCCATTTGACGGTGACAGTAAGAGTTTTAACAGCGCTATTATTTCCCTGGTAGCAATATCATCAAATATTGGATTCGGAGGGATAAAAGGTAATGGGATTTTTCAGGCTTGTAGACTTTAATTAAACAAGGCTTATCATTTCATTAAAATACTTTCATCTGTTCATTTGATAAAGACGATATCAAAGACTGCGTCGGACACGATATCATCATTTTTATTTTATAATTAAGATATATTTACAGGTGGACAAATATATTTGAATCTTTATAAAAATAGACGTATTTTTTAAATAAAATTTTAAATAAAAATTATTATTTAAATTTAGAACTTGTATGAAAGAATAACAAAAAAATTTATTTTAAAAAATAAGAGAATTGCAATTTCTAAAAAACTAATTGAACACCCATGTGTTTATAACAATCTCGCTGCACGGAGAGACGCTTCGGATACAATCCCCGCGTGGGCGTGTTCAAATATTTACGATGTTGAACTAGCATAGTGAGAAAAATTGGCAACTACAATTGATAGTGAACCCTGGTTGCGAATACTAGAACTATGATGACGGGAAGTTAGATATACTAATCACATATACAAGCTGTGTAATAGCTCTAGGCTCTTCTGTTCTGCCATATAGGTTAGGATGTAAGGACAAAATTGTATATTTATAAAACCCCAGAAATAAAAATAACAAAAAATATAACTAATTAACCAGCGGGTGTTCTAGGAGGTAGCGTTCTTTTTCAGGATCCTGGTTTTTAAGCTCTGTGGAAGCACAAATGTTTATTGTGTTGAACCAACATCAATAGAAAATTAGTATGTTATATGTGGTAGTGAACTCTGGTTGAAATAGGTAGAACTACGGTGACGGGAATGTAGAATGTAGATGTCTGTGTTTTATCACGTATTAGCTAACTGAAACGCCATCTAGCAAGCTTAAATGTTTATTTGAGTTTTTTAGTTTCTGTAGTAATTTAATAAACACTTTAATTATTAATTATGAAAACAAATTTAGAAAAATTTAATTTTCTGAAATATTTTAGCGTTTAACATGTACGAAGTGTATCATAAACTATGCTGAATTAACAAAATCTTAGTTATTTTTACACAGAAATGTTAAATTTTGGCCCGTTGAGTCCTTAAAAATTTTTTTTTGGTATATGAGTATGACTCCTTGTCATCTGTCATACTGACTACATCTATCTGTATATAGTGTATTGTATAGTGTACGTAAAGTATAAACCGATGTTTACCCAAATTGGTATGTGGACATATTTTTACATTTCGGTTTTGGACATTTCGTGAAAAGTTTCATCACTTTTTGGAGTAAATCAAACCTTAGGTTCCCTGTTATAATACTAACCACATAATTCCGGTATTCTTCAAATAGGGTCCAACGAGTTTGACTACATTGTGGTAAAAAAAAGTCTCTAAAAGTTCACAATATAAGTATAGTTATGGACCGCCTATCTACCCTAAAATGTCTTCCCATAAGTTATCGGCGAAAATTTAAAAGAATATAGGTTATAGAGATTTCATTACTTATTGAAAGGCGCTGCAGTCCTTGAGAAACCTTTGGATCCTGTATAATCTGTAACTATTTACGGGGAACTCTCGTTCTCACTCACCATCTTTCTATTTTTAAGTACAGGAGGACCTCCTCCACATTCTCCCACCATGAACAATTTGTCTTTCTATCATCCTCCATCCACCAGGCTTCCCACAAAATAACCTAGATGTTCAATCATCCGACTTACTCTCAACATGTTTGATACAGATTAGCTTTCTCTTTTTCACTTTGCTATCTCCACAAAACAGTTCTCTCAGATCTTTATTTGTCCGCACTCTCTAGAATTCGTCCGGAAAACTAGACTGAAAATCCCTCTTGACGCCTTACGCCATATTAGAAGGGCTTTACAACACTCTGCATTAAGGATCCATGTATTGCTGATGTACGTAACAAAAGAGCTCTTACAACTGATGTATTTCTCAAAATAAGTTTAAATGTGAAAAAGAGAAGAAAAAAATCTTAAGAATTAGCAAAAATTAGATCAGAACTAGTTCACTCGTTTTAAACTGCACAACACTGCAAAGACAACATTCAGACTGAACTTATTCCTAAAATCATTTTTTTTTTGGATTCAAGAGACGTCAAAATTGATATTTTCACCGATAATTCACTATAATTTTTTTAACCCATCACAAAACATTATCTGTACGGCAACTATGCGATAACGTAAACTATATTGTTATTGAATTTGTTGTAAACTTAGCCAATTGAAAATTTCCAACTAATAAACCCTAATTGTGTGTGTGTGAGTTTGTAAATTGGTAGAACTGAGGTCCTGGCATAAACCATTAACGACAGAAGCGAGGACTTGTGGAAAACCGAGGTCCTCAACCCAAGACCTCGGTTTTAGATAAGTGCAGTTTTGCATTGTAAAGGACTTAAATAGCATTTCCTGTTAATATTTTCCAAATCTGATCGAGACCTCGGTTTTCTTTACCATACGGGTAGAGTGTTTTGGAGTGTAAGTTAGTTCGAAGTGTGTTTGCGTAGAATGCTCTGCAGTCACCAAAGTTACACGGAGCTATAAACGGATGTAAGCTTACTACAACCGGATAAGTAATGTCCCTTTAAAAAACAAGTCCCAATCCCCTTCGCTGCCCTCGATTCATTTTCCGACGTGTCGTGAAGTCTCCATATTTATTCTAACTTTAGTGCTCGAAATGAAGAGGAATAAAACCAAACTAATTATTTTTCATTCATAACGCATCTCGTAATTAAATTATTTACGAGCACCTCAATTATTCACGAGTATAACGTGAATCAAATACAACTGTTTTATTGCTATTTATTTCCAAAAATAATTTGGTTGTTCTTTTTAAACTTATATTAATTACTGTATTATTGGTTCTTATACAGCATATTATACAGCATTTTATACACATATATACACTTTACAGTTCTGCTGCGTCAATGGGATTAGATTTTGGACGTATATAGACGCAGTATCACAACTCCTTAGTAAATATTGAGCATTAATATTATTTTGGTTTTTGAAGTTCCATACATATTTCCATATAGTTTTTTACTTTCAGACTCTGTGTAACATTTTTTTAAAGTTTGAGTGGAGTTAGTATTAATGCCATATTAGAGAGCAATCTACATTTTGTAGTACAACGTTCGACCAATAGACAGGCCCGTGTATATAGTTTGGTGTATATCTTCAACATCTTTGAAAGGATAATGCGTATTTAAGCTTGTCACGCTGTTTTTACAATGACTAATGTTACTTTAGAACCTTTAACGGGAAATAAGTGTTGACTTTTGATGGAAACTTCTGACTATGTCAAGTGAAACCAGAACCCCATAGTACGCAATAGTTGCATTATATATATAATTATGTGAAATTTATTCCTATATGTATTCTTTAACATACTTTCAAACATTAATGTAGGGAGCAAAACTTTACTAAACAATAAATACAATAGTGCGGTATTGTATTACAAAAATCAAAAGTAAATTTGTATGTTTTTATAGTATTAGCACATTTTGATATTTCCACGTTAGCTTAGCATTTAGTGATTACCATTTGAAGTTGTTTAAAATTTAAGTGATAATTAATTATAATGGCAACAAGATTTTAAGAACGCAAAATTACCAGAAAACCTTTGGTATAGGCTCTACGTTACATAAATTTATTCATATTAATCGAAATTAATTTAAGAAAGGAATGTTTTATTTTATTTTTACTTTGAGCTAAATTTTTCCGTCTTCGCTAACTTGTTGGGTCCTAGAAATTTTAAATGGCGCCTCCCTTTTGACTCTAAACCAATATTAAATGCAAAAACGACCGTCATAAAATTTATTCGATGTTGATTATTTATATTCATATATACTTTTAATATATTTCACTTATTTAACAACATAATCCTCAATGGGTCCGATTAAATCATTGGCAACAAGTAGGTCTGGAACTATATAAACAGGTATGGAACATTGAAGGAAAAATTAGTAAAATTATTTAGTTCATTTTAAAAACGTGTTAAATTTTTATTTACTACTTTTCAGTCATGTACAATCCAGCTTAATACAAAGCAGAAATTTTGCAATATAAATTAACAACAACGGAGCGAGATAAACATATTTCACAATATGAACAGACTTTTTCGTCTGTTTGTATTTATTACAAAATAAGTTTGACCAATTGAGTTAAAACATAATTTCTCTTAAACTAATTAACAAAATTTAATAATTATGACAACAAAATATATATGTTGTGAAAATTTCATCAAGATACAATAAAATTTAATTACTTTACAACGAAAAAACCAATTTCTTTAAAACAACATTGAAATAAATTTTAAGAAGTAAGTAACCTAAACTTTTTGTGAACTTTATTGAAATGCGACGATACGCCTTTATTAAATCATTTGTATCTCGAAAACCACCGAACGGATTTGAAATATCAAAACATTTTTTAATTCACAATTAAATTTTCTATAAACTATCAAAGCTAGACTTCTATAACTATCTTATCTAGACTAATAATAATTAAACAATTTACAACCATTTACCGCTAAGGGTCTGGTTGAAAATAGTGTCAAATTAAAACTTGTATAGGCCTAGTCTATTTATTTATAGATTTTGTTCCAATTTTCAGGAAATGTTCTATATGACAATATAAAAATCATACAAAAATTTGAAAATGATATATATATATATATATATATATATATATATTTATATAATGTTTTGATTTATGAACGTTTATAGCAAAATTGTAAACGATTTCTAAATACTGCTATTTCTATTGGTTTATTACATACGTTTATTAATCGCTGTAGTTAAATTCTGATATACCAATTTATAGACAATGTAATTGTGAATTCAATTTTCTTTAGATGATTAACATCTGTGCAACGGTTCTCGAAATAAACACAATTTAGTAAACCAGCGTACTATGCTTTGATTTTCGTACAGAGAGTATAAAAATTGGGTACGCGTCAGTACAAAAACGCTTATATATCGAAAACTAATTATCGGAAGTTATTTTTTAAAACGGATTCGGATTCCTCATAAAATTTACTTTATTTATGTTTTTATGTACGGACAATTATAGTTTAACTTTTTGAAAGAATTTACGCCAATGTATAGGTTATTTAAAAGGAATTATATACAATTCATCGCAGTTTTTAATAAAAATTAACCTAACAACAAGTAGCCTACTCATAAAGATTTTATAGATAATTTTATTGTGAATTCAAATATTTTTTCAAAACAAAAATCCATCAAACGGTTAAAAATATATATCAATTTTTGTTGAGCACGTTACGGAATACCCGAACATTTACACGACTGATATGTCTAAATTTCATTGTTTCATTACGTAGCCTTTGTTCATAATATATATGTGTAAATAATGAAATTATTATTACCAGGTATGATCAGTGATTATAACTTCATGTTTCTAGTAATAACTTTAAAAATTTTAAAAGAAAATATACCAAGAATTTAATTTAATTCTTAGAAAATGTGGACAAATATATTGAATAATTGACGATTTATTTTATTTGTTAGTCAAGAACATTTAGTGTGTTAAAGAATAGTTACAAATTGACCAAATAATATATATTTTTTTAATTCGGGAATATTTTTGTGGCTGATATTTGAGTGAATTGGCGCTTGCTTTGTCATTGGCAAGCCGTAACCGTGTACCGTGGGAATTGACACCAAACTTTTGTCGTACTTCACACACACACACACACAATGTTTAATATTTAGATAATGAAACCACTGGTGATTTTGAAAGTTTAATTTAAAATGTAATATCGTCTCGAAACGTAGAATAGTAGTTCACGAGCATTCTTCGCTTGTGTACCGAATTTCAAGTCAATATTATCAATATTTTTAAAATAGATCTAATTACTGCTTGAATTGTTGCACTAACGACGGTACTATCCGAACGTGTAACAGTTCTATTTTAGAAAATATCCATGGTAACATCTGAAAAATAGGTATACACATTTATTGGTAAGTGTATTATTAGTGTACCGAGTTTTGACATAACATAGAGAAAATATTATACAATAAAGTCAGTAACGCGCACTAAATATACCCCCGGTAGGCCCTACTGAAAATATAAATGTTTTATCCGGTTCAATTAAAAACATATTTAAGATATGACTTGAAACTCGGTACATATGCAGAATGTAAAACATGCAGAGAAACTTGTATTCCAAGGTTGTAGAAAATATCTAAACATTTTAGGTTAACTAGTATATGTTATATTAGAAAACCAAAACTGAAGTCGATACCTTGAAAATTGTTGAAATTGGAGCCTATAAATCCATGCAGTTTCGTAATACCCACCGCAAATTTACAATTTTCTCGAAATCGGCTCAAATGATATTGATGAAATTTTTCAAGAGTCCAAAACAAAACGTATTTGGTCGACATCTACAAAAATTCCGGTTCACGTGTTATTGGAAATCGTTAATTGGTATCGGTTATGGGAAATTACGAAAAACAATCGTTATCGTGTTTGTCATTATGTATTTTTTTTGGGTTATTTAAAAAATAATATAGTTTCTTTGAGGTATTAAAAGCAACGGTTACATTCTCTTTAGCCAGTCTATGTTTTGGAGTATGACTCGATGCTGATCCATATTCTGTGGAGACGTAAGTTTGCTTTTTCTTTTTAATAATTGGTTTCTTATTTGAATGTTACCTGATGAGTTGGTCGATATCTGAGCTCTTGTACCAATTGTATAATGCGATGGGTTTAATTATGTTTACTTCCTGTCCATACTTCTCCTTGTCTAGAGGTACTGAGACTAGCCTGTTAACGAAACTATTGTAAGCTGCCATTTTTATATTACATGGATGATGGGAAGAAGCGTGTATAGTCTGGTTTGTTGTGGTAGGTTTTCTATAGATGTTGAACTTACCACTATTGTTTATTTTTGAAATTGATAGGTCTAAAAAGATTAAATTGTTATTTGTTTCCACTTCAACCGTGAATTGGAGTTTTGGATGCGTTGTGTTTACGAAGTTAATCAGAGTTTTTAATTATCTATTGTTGCCATCGAAAAGTACTATAGTATCGTCTACATAATATCTGAAGACTATTTTTGGCCTATTTCGATTCATTTCAGAACAGAGATATTTGTTTTAGATTTGTCCTTCCAGCAGAATTTTGTCCTTCCTTTCTTCCATAGACAGACGAATAGCGCAACACTAAGTTACGTTTTTGTGGGAACTATATGTTATAACTATAGTATAAAGTAGAACCTTGACCTTTTAAAATTTGTTTTAAAATTTTCAATAATATCCACGATTACTTTTATTTTTCAAATTTACCGGTCACTTACGCTCTTTGTATTAAAAGAGACGTTCACATAATTAATGTAATTACCATTTGTTAATATGAAATGTATAAGACATAAACTTAGGGATATTTTGTTAAGATCTTGTAAGGTAAAAACTTTTGTCATACATGATAAAACATTATCAGGAGGTGAGTGACCTTCAAACCAGTTTATATCTTGAATAATAGCTCCTTATCTCTTGTTCAACCTTGAATGTTCGAGTTGTCCTTTGGGAATCAAATGCAATATTCATATTTCAATTAAAAATAAAATTGTTTTTAAATAGACACCACCTGTACAAATACCTATACAAACCATTAACGTTGACATTAAACTAAACTTCTTTCTGTCCGTCCGTCGACCAAATAAAACTCTAATCAACATATTAACTTAACTAAACTTTTCATCTGTCCATCGTCCTGAATATTAAAAAAAAATTACCAAGTTACTAAATCCTCTCTTCATAAACCATACTTACCCATCTAACCATCAATAAAGTATTACCCACCAATCGCGTAACACGAATTACCTTTAAATTTATCATATTTACAACAAACTACAATATTTCTCCCTTTATTAATTAAATATGTTATCAAGTTGCAAAGACACGTCCATAAGGAAGAACATATTTGGTGCAGTCAGCTGTTCGAGAGATAAGTCTACTGGCTCACAACTATGTCAAGGATACGTCAGTTGTATCGTATCCCTGCTTTGATGTCTGTGTTCAGATGAAGAGTGCTGAAAAAACAGTTTTTTTAGCTGTATACGACACAGGTCTGCATTGCTGTCGGCGTTTTGTACATATCATAGGACCGCTACTTATTTTTTTTATCAAACTCTTAAGAAGTTTGATAACGAATAAGCTTACTTATATTTAGATATTTACATGATCAGACCTTACTAATTTTACCGCCACTAAATGCGTGATACAATTATGAATATTTATTAAAAGTAATATTAGATCCAATATACATATTTTAGTCTATTATATACTAAAAACTGTATAATTATAAACAAACATTACTTTCCAACATATCAAAGTAGGCCTACATAATTTATGTGTAAACAACGATTTTTGACAATTTAACAAATCCGTTTCGGTTTTTATGGCTCTATAAAAATAATTTCAATATTTTAAAATAATTATTAGTTAAATTTTAAAATGTTTTATTAAATGTGCTATTTTTACTTCTTTCAACTGGAACCACTGGTTATTTTTGAGAGTTTAATTTAAAATATTGGACTTTTATATTTAAATAATAATTATATTTTGTTGTGTCTCTGAGGCACACATTTTGTTGTGACACACGTAGACACATATTGTTGTGAGAATTGGGAATTACTGAACCGTTTTTGATCAAACGTAGCCTAAAACCTACTCAAATGTCACACCTACATGTGGAATAAAACTACATGATAATCCAATCCGTGGTTCTCGAGTTATAAATGGATAGGCAGAGAGAAAGAGAGAGAGAGAGAGAGAGAGAGAGAGAGAGAGAGAGAGAGAGAGAGAGAGAGATGTATTTTTGCATAGAGAGATTATATTGGTTTTATGGTTATTTAATTAATTGAAAAAAATACAGCAGCCATATCATAAGTACCAAAAAGGTATAAAAAAATATAGAGTCAGGATTCGATATTGAAAAAATATTAATCCGAGTTTCAATACATAGTTCAAGAAAAATAATATTACTAGTCCCACTTGAAAATTAATATCAACTACGGAAGTTCATTTAAAGGGTCACGGAAGTAAAAAACCTGACAGGCGGAAACACATACTCTCTCTCTCTCTCACTCTCTCTCTGTCTCTCTCGCTCGCTCTTGTCTGGATGTAGACTGTAAACTGAAAGTTTATAGTTGAGTAATTCATCAACGACCAACAAAATATTTAGCCCTGCTTCAAGGTTAAAGTATGGCCCCAGAGTTCACTATCTGCCAAACTCAACTATGAGGTCTTCATGTAAATTATGTCTGCTATTCATTTTATGATGTAATTTCTCCAGTTTTGCTATTTAGAACACAAAATTATAATGTAAATAAGCACACAAAAATACTTTATTTATGAGATTTGTGCGTTCTATCCATTTCTGATAAAATTCCACCTGCCAATTTGCAATTTCAAATCACGACTAAATATATGATAAATTGTGATTTATATATATTTTATTATATTTAAATAAAATGAAAGTAGTTATATCATGGAGAAATGTACACAGAATATTTATTTATGGATAGAATACATTTTGAGAAAATTTCATTAATAAATATTCTAATTATAAGCGAAAACCTACTCTGAAGAACAATTTACAATCACACGTAAATGATTTATGACCAAAAAACATACTTAAAACACTTAGATGGCATTGACATAAGTGCTTGTCCATTACATGTAATGTCAGCTCGATCATGCGACTTATAAACATTTTCAACAAAGTACATTTCATGACGCAGGTTATTTTTAAACATAATGCAATTTTATGTTAGTGTTAATTTTTTTTTAAACTGTAAAAATGTTATATTCAGATGAATATATCAAATTAATTCGTACTTAAACATTACTGTAAATCCTCACCGTTAGTAAATAATGTATTTTTTGCGTGAAAATATTAAGTTGGCGTCTTGACCCGGATCCTCGATCTGCGATGTACCATAACATGCTACGTTCAGAAGCTGTTACTTCTGTTAAAGTAAATAATTTATTTAGAATAGTGTATAAATTTTATTTTGGATGGAGAAGCGATGGGGAAATGGCCCCAGTTAAGATACCTTTTATAGTTGATAAAGATGAGTACGTTTACTAATTTTGGGCCCTTTTTTTAGAGTTCCCTAAAAACTTAAGTGGGTAATTTCGACCTTTGTATATTGTCTGTTGTGTTAACCCCAATTGCATGCCAAATATCTGGTTAGCGGTAGGCTATAGTGAGACAAACGAGTCGAACAAATAAATTACTAGTTCCTTTTCCGTTTTAATTTTAATATATTGAGATTCAAACAAAATATGAATATAATATTTTTAAATTGGTCAAATAAATTATTAACTTCCCTTTTCTAAATAGACATTATAAAAATACCTAACATGAGGTTGTATATTTACTCCTTACAATGTATTCTGTTTGTGCATACTGCATTAACAAAGTGATTGTTAGCAAATCTTGTGCAATGGAGGTAGTTGGTCTTGAGGTAATTTACTACTTAAATCAATTTTTTTCTTATTAATTTTTTTTAAATCGCGCTTATGATTAGTCCCAATTGTAATAATTATTATTACACACCATTGCTCGTTTCTATTCCCTTCATGTTTGATAAGTAAATTTGAAAAATTATGAGTCTTGATTTTATACATAATGTTACACAATTAATTAACACTATATAAATGAAAAAACAACACAGTTTCATAAAAAACCGTTTAATACACGCGTTTCGATGACCATAGTTGTCATCATCAGTGACGGTTACAGTTGAAAACTCATAATTAATTGTATATACTTGTCTTAGTATAATAATTGTCTTAGTTTATTATACTCGACAGCGTTTGCGTATTAAACTAGTTTATGAGGAACTGTGTTCTGTTTTCATTTATATAGTGTTTATTTCTCATAAGTCCAGTTCAAGTTAAGCAATTGACGACTATACGCTAACGTCGTGTTTATAATGGTCTTATGGTTTTCGCTTTAGCCTTTTATAAACCAACATTTTGTATCGCAAATATATTTTACTTCGGGAAATAATTGTTTGACAGATTATACCAAATAGTAAGACTTTTTAGTCGAGAGTAATGTTTTCTAACTGCAACCAATAACCAGCTAACTCAACTACTGTATTAGGAAAGTAAACTCAACTACAGTATTAGGAGAGTAAATAAACCAGATAATCTTTGAATAAATTAGAACTAAAAACGAATATGTCTGCTTTGCTTTAGGTTTAGGCCTACTAAATTTATTTTTAAAACGCACAAAACATTAATAAAAAAGCCTGCAATATTAGGACTAATACTTGTGTGAAAGCTTCAGTAATTTACAGAACAATCATAGGCATAGCAACGAATTTACTTTAAAACATTGTTTTAACTTGGAAAGTGGCAAGTGAATACGCCTTGCAGCATCGAATCGAATCGAATCCGAATCCGTCTCGGGGTTCGATTCGGATTCGATAGTCGAATCCGTAATGCAAAAATATTCGGATTCGTATTCAAAAACGAATCCGCTAATCCAGATTCGGTTCGAAAAATCGAATAGTGACCGAAAAGATTCGAACATTTTTCAAAGATAAAACAGTTTAAATGTTTCTTATTTTACAATTCATGTATTAAAATGCCTTACGCCGCGCTGGAAGTAGACGTTAAAACTCTACGCGAGCATCCGAACAAATAACATCCCATCGTCTATGATGGGGGGGGGGGGCGGTGTCAGTGTTGACCTTAACCAAGTCAGTTGAACGGCAGTGTATATGCAAAGATTTTATTTTGCCGTCTCTAATTTGTAACGCCTTTTGATTGACTTTGAATGTTGGAGGAAAATGTGAAATTTGGCAGAAATGTTTGTTATACATTTAAAAAGCCACCAGTATGCATCAAATTAGTTATATTTCACTCATATTTTCTTTACTAAACGTTAAAGTTTTATCAATTATTAATGTGAGAAGAAAAAAAACATGAAAAAGTTAGTAAGCGAGGAAAATTTTAATTTTTTGGTCATCGTCATAATTTAAGCGGCAAATTTGTAGATAAATAGTTGAACCTCAAATTTTAACTTCATGGATGTGTTTTTCCTTAAATAATTAATTGTTTAGAGTAATATGAAAAACTTTTACTCGCATTATTTTTTGTCTGTCACGTCCGGTGGTTTGTTTACTGCTTCTTTGTTTTCCCTCTAACAAAACTGCACACACGCGACCCATGTGTTTTTGTTAAATGCTACCGGATGGTAATGCTACCGGATATAGGCCTATATCATTTTCTTTTCGCCGGTGAGAATGGATGTGTAAACTTTTATCATAAGTAGGCCTACTTTTCCTGTTTCCCACAACTATTTGGTTTTGTTAATTTCTAACATTACCTATTATAACAATTTATATCTGTAAATTTTATTTTATGTATATGAGTTATGTGTATATTTATTGCGTACCTATTATTAAAGATATTTTATGTATGCACATAAACCTGACCCGGTTTTATTTAAAGTAACCATTGAAATATGGTTCAGTGTGCAAATTAATGTCAATAAATTGTTACTAAGTATTCTTGCTTCATTTATAATAATATAGATTTATATTCCTTTGTAAAACACTGAGTACCGTTATTTAAAGCATGGTATCCCTCAATCTCCAAAGGAATTGGTTTCCTCTGGGAGAATTTGATGTGATAAATGTCAGTAGTTGTATATTGTAATAAAATGGCCGGTAAAGAAACAAATGACATGAAACAGTTACTCAATGTTAAAAATGTAAACTAAAACTAAAAAAAATGCAAGATTTTAGCTCTAAACTCCTCAAGTCATCACCTATTATAAACAGATTATTCTTCTTTCCATACTAATCTTGAATAGAATATTATTGATAAACTATAGTAGATGCTCCTAAATAATTTTTTGATTACCACTTTTAGCACCACTTGTTTTAAACCTGGATACAAATAACAAATATTTTCAGAGCCTTCATAAATTAGCAGCTAATTTTGTTAATGATTGTCTTTGTAATGAAAGTTAACTGACATTAACTGTATCTATTTGATATTTTTGAGATGAATCAAATTAAAAACCATATAGTGACTATGAAAATTCTGATTGTGTTTATAATTCAGGTGAGATAAATTTAAATATTGTTGAAGGCCTAAGCTATTTTAAGTTTTATGATTGAGGACATAAAAATTCAGTCATATAAAAGCTGATTTCATACATCATCTGTATGATCTTTTGTTTTGTTTAGCAAAATGTAATAGATCTTTGAGTAAAATTTTGAATTTAGGCTATGCACATTTAGCATGCTGAAAATTCCTAACGGCATAGAGTCAGTTAGATATGTGATTTGTAGGCTTAATTAGTTTCTTCTAAAGAATGAGGTGAACAATAAGAATTAAAAAAATATACATGTTGTAAAGATGTTTGACTTCGTACGTGTATACACTAAGACGTACACACATATACAATTTTTTTAACACTGCTCAAAATGTATCCACTACGTCGATAAAGAATTTTCATTTCATAAACGTTTTTAGAATAATTATTTTTGTTTAATTAGAAAGATTTTATAATATACGTAGTTATTTAAAAAAATTAACTACGACCTCGGTTGTCTGTTATTAAACATACGAGTGCTTAAGTACCTCGGTATCGTGTTAGAAACAGGTAGGAAAAATGACCACGGTTGTCCGTTATTAAACATACGAGTGCGTAAGGACCTCACTTTCGTGTTAGAAACAGGTAGGCAGCGAGACCTCGGTTATCAGCTATTGAACATATGAGTGTGTTAGGACCTCGCTTTCGTGTTACAAACAGGTAGGCAAAAAGACCTCGGTTGTCCGTTATTAAACATACTAGTGTGTAAGGACCTCACTTTCGTGTTAGAAACAGGTAGGCAGCGAGACCTCGGTTGTCCGCTATGGAACATATGAGTGTGTTAGGTCCTCGCTTTCGTGCAGTATGCTGGAGTTTTTAAAATTTGGCCAAATTTGTAAAAAAAAATTGCATCTATTTCCTTTAATTATAAGGAATACATATATGTGCTTATTTTCGGTAGTCATCAATGTTAAATTGCCTAAAAAAAATTAAAACGTAAAAAGTCCTCCCTTGACCGTACAGAGTTGGTAGTGCGACGGTTTGGAAAAAGCCAAACGTCTCAAGTCCATTTAAAACAAGTTAAATTCCCGCGATAAACCTAGTAGATGAGAGACGAGGGGGGACGGTGACGTCACGACAACAGGTGTTGAACACTGCATGTTGGATCGTGTACAAGTCGTTCTGTCTTGTTTCTTATTTTATTAAAATACTAAATTATTAAAATAAATTAATGTTCAGTAGAATCAACCGATTAAGAATATCGAAAAATAAATTTAAAAGTAATTAAAACAAAAAAGTTATTCAAGTTTTTATAGGGGCTCAAAAACCTAAAATTTGGAAAAAACTTAAATTGAAAATTCAAAAAACGTAGAGTCATAACTCAAAGGGGAACTAATAATAATCATAAATAAAAAATATGAATTAATAATAATTAACAGGTGAGAATGGACTTAGAAAGTCATTCTTGGGGAGTTTTTTGGAATTTTTGAGTTGAAGGGGGGATCATTTAAAAAATAATAATAAGTACTATTGTAGAGACCACAATAGGGCACAATAATAAGTACTTAGAATCAAATTTGAAAATAAAATAAGGGAGATATAATAATAACAAAACGTAAAACTTCAAAGCCCAAAAGCGGGTAAATAAAACGTTAAAAGAGTAAAGTAACATGATAATTATATGTATCTAGCCTGTAAAATTGTAACACACCAAAGCAGAAGTAGTAATACATAATGGGGGGGTTTTTATGAACATAAACTCATACGACACAAATTTAAGGACTTCAAAGGCGAATAACTCGACAACCAAACGAGTTATGTAAAAAGTAAAAACATAGTATTTCGTCGTAGTAGAAGAGGAACAAGATTTCGTCAAAAGAATTTTGAGAAAGGACTTATCTCAAAATTTGAAAAGAGGAAAAATCAAGTTTAGGGAAAAGGGCGATAACTCGCGAACGAAGCGTAGTAGAGCGATGAATCAAGTTCCACAAGACCCACAAGATGGAAAGGAAGAAGAATCCGAAAGGAACTTTAAAATCGGTTCGAGCGTTCGAAAGTTACAGCGAGTTAAACGAAAAAACGTCAAAAGTAGAGATTTTCATGCAAAAACATGAAAAGTGGCGCGCGCATCTTCAAGCTGAGTCTAAAGTCGGAAACATCATACTGCCAACATGGATCAAAGATAACGTTAAAGAAAAAATACTATAAATTATTAATTAAAAGGTGTTTTAATTAATAATTAAGGAAGAAAACTATTCATTAGTCAAGAAATAGGACTAATAAAACATATAGTGTAAATATTTCAGACCAAAAGGGCCTGAAAACACATAATATATGGAAAATACCTTTTTCCCAAAAAGGGAGAAAAATTGGCTCCAGAAAAGTGGATTAATTCCCACTGACAGGGAGACCGAGATTTAATCGTCGAAAGACGGTTACTTTTGATTTGGAATCGACGCGAATAAGACGTTTCTTCTGCAACCGACTATTAGCTGAGAGGAAGATTCAACTGTCACTCTACTAATTGGACTTAGAAGAATTCGATACCAGCATTCGACTACATAGCAGCTTACAGACTCTGGATAGAAAACATCACATCACCATCATCCTAATAATACAACAAATTCCAAATCCAACTAGAACTTCTATTAAAGTGTGAAGGTATCTTATAGATTAAGGAATAATTCGCAAATTTTAACTTCTTTTCAAATATAACGTCATTAGGGGAATTATTACAAATTAAATTCATTTTAAACCTCTGCTTTGGTGTTGATAATAATTAATAATTTAAATACGACTTTTTCAGTACAGGAAAAACTGTTCGTGGTTCTGTCTGGAAAGTCAAGCGCTTTTATTTTGTTTAATATATAGATAGTATTACATTAATTAATGTTGTTAAATAAATAAAGAGTTGTGTTAATTGTTCAATTAAATTGTTTTGTGTGATTAAAAAAGTTTTGAATATAAAATTTTTCTGTGCAAAAGAGGAAATAATATACAAATAATTCATTTCTAAATTTTGTTGTGTTTTTAATATAAATCCATTCTGTGTATGCTATTAACTTTGTTTTAACATGAATTTTATATATGTGCTCTGGTAGTATAATTTGAAAATTTTAAAAGTTATCATCAGAACTTAAGAGCCGATTTCTCCCAAAAGGCACGACCTTGGAGAGAGAGAGAGTTAATCTTAAAAGAGTTAAATAATCGAGCATTGAGATAAAATTCAGGGAATTTTGCGTTAATTAAAATTTAGTAAGTTTATGAGGACAAGCTCATACTTATTAGAGCCAAGAGTTGCAAAATCTTTGATTTAAAAAGGTAAAAGTGAGCATCTTGGCCTTGCCCGCGCCTGCTCTGAAAAGAAAGGTGGTTCGCCCAGTCGGTGGTGATCGTACAGCGAGTTTAAGAGTTCGTGATAATAGTGTTCCAAAAAAGGGAACAAGAATCTTAAATTCGCGTGAAGTCGCACAGACTTGCAGCGCAGCAAGTGGCGTTCCAACGTGGGGCGAGAAGAACCCTACTCGAACTCACCACTAACGCGAGCAGGAAAGAATAGCGGCGTGGCAAGTGGCGCCCAATAGCGTGGAGCACGAAAAAGCAAAGTTTTGGAACAAATTTTCAAAATTTTGAATTTTTTAGTGTTTCATACGAACGAGAATATCTTAAGTTCTGATATAATTTATATGTACATGTGTGTTAGTAATAAGTTGTGCTGGTAATTACAACGACAAATATACTAAATTGCAAAAATAATAATAATTAAAAGTAGAGTCCAAACTAAACCGAAATTTAAATTTTTTATTAAATAAAAGCAAGTGAATAAGTGAAGTGAAAATGGGACCAGCGAAAGATCCAGCAAAACCGGAAGGTTCAAAAGAACAGGAAACGGAGATGCAGAAAATGGTGAGGTACCTGAACCAAATGGAGGATAGAAGAAAGCAAGAGAGGGAACAGGACAAAGCGGAACAACAGAGAAAAGAAAAGGAGAAGGAAGACAACGAACAAATAAGAAGAATAGAAGACAGAATCGAGAAAAACAAGGAGAAAGAAGAAATGGAAGCCAAATGGATCCATATGGAGGAATTACGGAAGCAGGAGAGAGAGGAGATGGAGGCCAAGCAGTTGAAAAGAGAAGAAGAGCTGGAAGCCAAGCAGAAGAAGGAAAAGGAAGAAGCGGAGGCCAAGCAGATCCAAATGGAAGCCAGATGGATGAAGAGAGATGAAGAATTGGAAGCCAAGCAGAAACGAGAGAGAGAAGAATTGGAAGCAAGATGGAAGCAAGAAAGAGAAGAAGTAGAAGCCAAGAGAATAAAGAGGGAGGAAGAAATGGAGACAAAACGGATCCAAAGGGAAGACGCCCGTAAACAGGAAATAGGGAAATATATGGAGGAAATTAAGGAATCTATAGATAGTAATATGGCCGAAAATACGAGGCGAATAGAAACTTGTGAAGAAAAAGTGGAAGAGTACGTAGGGGAAATTAGAAAAATGACGGACAGTTTAAAGGAACAGGGAAAGTCGACTATAGAAATTGGGGAGAAAGTTAAAAAATTAGAAGTTAAAATTAGGGAAGTTGCCAAAATTAAGGAAACCGGTGGTAATGCTAAAAATATAATTTATTTAGATAGGGCAAATTTAGAGTCAAAAACTATAGAATTTTGGGGAAATTCAAGAGAGAATCCTGTGCAATTTTTGAAACAAATTGAGGAGGTATTCCAAGAAATAAATCCCGTCATGGAAGAAAGTGATAAATTGAAAGTAGTGGAGAAAAAATTGAAAGGAGCTGCCATGGAGTGGTGGGAAATAATCAAGCGAGATACAGAAGAATATAGCCAGTTTAAATTGTTATTTTTAGAGCATTATTGGGGTTATCAAACGCAACAAGTAGTTAGGAATCAGATAGAAAACCATAGATATAATCCTAACGGAAATATGAGTAGGGTTGATTATTTTTGTAAAATGGTGCGAAAGGCCGAATATTTGGAACCCAAAATTCCGGAAGAGTTCCTTATATACCAACTAATGAGGCATTTTGACCAAAAAGTTCAATTAGCGTGTATTGGAAGGGCTAGTGAGCATTTGGAGGACGCTATCAAGTTTTTGAGGACCATTGAAAACGTAGATGGAATGACGAGAGAAGTTCGCCGACCAGATAGTTTCGAAAGGAGGGAAGGACCACAAAGAGATCAAAATTTCAGGCAGAGGAATCAAGACTACTCAAAACCATCCCAAAACCCTAACCCTCGATCCTATGGTCAAACCCAGAATAAACCTCAACCACAGATACCTCAAAACCCTGGTCCTTCAAATCAAAAATTCCCGCCCAAGGTCACAAAAAACTAAAATACGAGATCTCAAGGCAAAATTTTTGGCAGAAAAAGGATAATACAAACGGAATTGAGATCGACGATAAAACCAAATTTAGCAAACATAAAAGGGGGGATCTGAAAATAAATAAAATTAAATTGGGGATTTTAAACACAGAAATTAAGAAAGATTTAATGGAGGAAAGAGATAATAAAATTTTAAATAGTGAAGTTTACGAAAAATGTCCGGAAATAGGGATATAAATCGAAAAAATAAAAGTAAATATGTCCATTGACACCGGAGCTCAAATGTCCTGTGTTCAAGAGGATTTTTATAAACATGTGCTTAAAAGTAGGAACGATAAAATCATGGAATTACCAGTTGTAAATATGGAAATGGTGACAGCGATAAAAAGCCAACGACAGAAGATTAAATTACAGGCATTATTGGAGATTAGAATAAATAACCAATCAATAAGAGGGGTATTTATGGTGGTACCAAAGCTGGAAAGCAAAATAATAATGGGTTGTGATTTAATGTGCAAATATCGAAGTCGAATTAATATGGAAAAGGGTTTCCTACAACTGGTAAAGGAAAATGAATTTATTGTTGTAGATTTTCTTAAAGAGAATAGGAGTTTAAGATTGAGCAATAGAGACACGCTGACCGAACATCAGAATGGCGGCGAAACCGGTAAAATGGTAGAGTCGTCAGCAGCGAATAATGGAGGCTCAAATTCGCACAAGCGAGCAAAAGGGGCTTGTGTGTTGGCCGTTAAAATGCCTACGGACCTAAAACAAAAAGCAAAGGACGTGTCTAGACCGAGTAGTGACAAATCAGAAAGTGGTCAAAAGCGAGGAAGCAAGTTAAGTGCAAGGAAGGAATCGGCGAAGAGGAAAAATGCAAATTTTAACAATGATGAAGTGCTGTTAAAAGCGTGGGATAAAGGTAACCAAGTAATTAATAAAGATGAAGGGCTGAAAGGAGCGGAGAATAAAGGAAATAAAAATGTGCCAAAGGCAATAATCGACGAAAATAATAAAATAATAAAATACGACGAAAATTTGCAAAATAACTCTGAAAACGATTCGGAACTTACACAAGACAGATTCGACGCCAGAGACGGGAGTGATTGGAGAGCTATAATACAAATGGCGGATCCGGAGAGACAAAATGGACGAAATTTAAGGTATCGAAAGAAGAAAGTTAGATTCAAAAATTCTACGAAGTATAAAATAAAAGGAGGACGGCCCAAGGTGAAATATAAAAGGAAAGAAGAGTTTCATGTAAAAGAATTAATGTTTGAAGAAAACGGCAAAATTTTAGGTTTAGGAAATAGTGTTTTAACAATCGATCAAGAAGAAAAAATAAAAGTTTTGGTGGAAAAATATAATACTGTGTTTAGTGAAATTCCAGGAAAATCTAATAAATACGTTCATGAACTAAAAATCACTGATAATAAAACTTATGTTAATAGAAATTACCCCATTCCAATAAATTATAGGAAACAAGTACAGGAGGAAATAGATAAAATGCTAAAGTATAAAGTTATAGAGAGATCCCGAACACCGTATATTAATCCGATGGTGGTAGTGTTAAAGCCGAATAAAACCGTTAGGCTATGTATGGATGCTAGAAGACTGAATCAGATAATACAGCCGGATTATGAAAGTGCGCCGCCTATAGAAGAAATTCTAAGGAAGGGTCGTAACAAAAAATTCATAACTAAGTTCGATCTAACATCTAGTTTCTGGCAAGTCCCACTATCGGAGGAGTCTAAAAAATACACGGGATTTTTATATAACAATAAAGTGTATAACTATACAGTGATACCGTTTGGACTTCAAAATTCTTTGGCAGCACTAATAAGGACAATAGACCTAACATTAGGTACTGAAGTCGACGACTACACGTTAGGCTATGTCGACGACTTGTTATGCATGTCTGAGACTTTTGAAGAACACCTGGAACATTTAAAAACGATTTTTGAAAAATTTAAAGAAGGAAATCTAACAATAAATCCCACCAAAACTTATTTTTGTCAAAAGGAGGTAAAATTTTTAGGATATGTAATTTCGCAACAAGGTATAAGTACGGATCCGGAAAAATTGCAAGCCATCAGTGATTTTCCGAGACCGACTAATAAGAAAAAACTGCAATCGTTCTTAGGGTTTGTGAATTACTATTCTAGGTTTACTTCACGATATTCTCATGAAATTAAACCATTATTAAAATTATTAAGAAAAAATGAACCATTTAAGTGGGACCATGTAATGCAAAACGCTTTTGAGAAAACTAAATCATTATTTAAGAAATCCGTGACAATCATGCATCCGATGGAAGGCAAGGAAACGTTTTTGCAAACCGACGCGAGTGATGGTGCAATTGCCAGCCAGTTGTACCAGAAAAATGAGTTGGGCGAGTTACAAGTTATAGGATTTGTGAGCAGAACTTTAAAGAAAGCGGAGTTAGCTTATACCATCTGTGAGAAGGAGTTATTAGCCATAGTTCATGGTCTGGAGAAGTTTAGGCCATTGATTGTAGGGGCACCACTGACGGTGATAACTGATAACAAAGCTTTAAAGTTCCTAAGAAGCTGCAAATTAACTACAGCTCGTCTAACTCGATGGATACTGGCAATCCAAGAGTATGATGCCAAAATTGAACACTGTGCCGGAAAAATAAACGTTCCTTGTGACATCATAAGCAGGATGTATGACGGTCAAAACGAAAATTGTCCAAGTGGAAATAAAATTAGGTTAAAATTAAGTCAGTCAAAATTAGTCACAACAAGAAAATTTCAGGATATAATGCAAAATTTTAGAAATAATCAATTACAGGAATTAACAATGAAAGGAATAAACTTGCAGGAGAGAGATAATTTTAGAATAATTAATGATATTGTATATCAGGAGATTAATAATAAATGGAAAATAATTATCCCCGAAATAAACAAAAATGAGTTCATAAGCGAAGTTCACCGAATATATGGCCATTTAGGAAGGAACAAATTGTTAGCGATGATAAATAAATGTTTTTATATAAAAAATGCTGGGTATAAAATATTACAGGTAATCAAAAAATGTAGAATTTGCCAATATGCGAAAAAGACGAATAAATATTTGCAAGGAATGTCTAAGGCTATTGTTCCTAGGGACATCAACGAGATGATAGCCATAGACTACTTAGGTCCATTGCCAAAAGGACCTGGAAATATACAACATATTTTAGTTATAATAGATACCTTTTCAAAATTTATAAAACTATATCCAGTGAGAAATCCAACCACAAATAACAGTATCAAACATATGATAGATTATATGAACAATTTTGGGAAACCGCAGAAGATTTTAACTGATTTCGGAGCAGCATTCACATCTAGAAATTGGAAGAAGTGGATTGCTGAACAAAAAGTAGAACATGTGTTAATCCCGGTAAGACATCCTCAGGTAAATTTGGCAGAAAGAGTCAACAAAGAAGTGGGGAGATTATTACGCACTTATTGTCACGATACTCAAACCACTTGGCGGAAACAATTACCTTTTATAGAAGAGTTAATCAACAACACACCAAATGAAACTACCGGGTATGCACCAGTACAAATACAGTTGAATAGGGATCCAAATTATGTATGGGAGTCATATTTCCCACGAGACAAAGAGCTACGACAGAGTGAAACTTGGGCAGAAAAGAAGCAGAAATGCCTTCAAAGGATGACGCAAATCGGCACCAGGCGAGCAGAGAGAATTAACCAAAGAATACGAGAAACAAAATTTCAGGTAGGAGATAGTGTTCTCGTATTGAATGCAAATAGAGCGAATTTGGATAAAAGCGAGACCGAAAAATTAATGCTCGTATATGGTGGACCATATGTCGTGAGCAAAGTCATGGGGAGAAAAACGTATGAAGTAATAAATATCGACACTCAAAAAGTTAAAGGTCGTTATGACATCAAAGATTTGAAGAAATTTCATGAATAAATTGTATAAATTGTAATGTTTAAAAGTTGTAATATGTAAAGGGTAGAAGCGAGTGAGGTAAAAAGGAAATAACGGACTGTCAGCTGAATTAAAAGAATGTAGCCTAGGTCAGTGAATAACAGGATAAAGCTTCAATAAATTACTAAGTGTACAAGGTCAGGAGCCTAGCGGTAACACGCATCTGCAAGCCGCACCTGAATAAACAAAGTATAGACGAGGAGGTGAAGGGAAGAACCGGACGTTGATAAACAAATATTGAACGACAACCTGTCAAGCAAATTAGCCGAGGGTGATTGGAATGAATGAAAGTATAAATGTGTACTGTTTTGTTTTTTATTAAAAGAAGATTTCCGATAGATTAAATAATTTTTCTTTTTAACTGCGAATAGGATACTCACCGTTGTAGTTACCAAGTACTTTATATATATATGTAGGCATAAGTTTAAATTCAACCAAAGCAGAAAATTATAATCATATAAGACGAATTATTCCTTATATAAATGTAATATGTTTTGTGTGTGATAATGTGTTTAGTTACAGCAAGGACGTTTAGATGAAACGGCTGTAATGGACTAAGAAAGAACGATTAAACAAATTTGTATGTATACCACAATAAATAACATGTGTTTTGAATATATAAATATTATACTATAATGAATAAAATGTGATTTGAGCATAAATATATGAAATGATGGAGGAGATGGTTTTTAAATATAAATATATATGTTTATGTATATTGTTAGGTTAATATGTCAAATTTTATGATGATGATAAATGAAGATGAAATATAGAGATGATTTTGAATAAGATGTTGTAAAATATATATGAAGATCAATGCAAAATAATACATTTTTGATATATATGTTAGTAATGTAAAATGATAAAAGAGTTAATGAAGATAACCATTAATAAATAGTTAATATGAAATGTAATATGTCGAAAAAGGGGTTTAATACTAAAATTTTAGTTTTTTAAAAAATGAAAAATAGGAATTTTTCATTTTAACCGAAAATTTTAGTTCAAAGGGGGGATTTTGCGACGGTTTGGAAAAAGCCAAACGTCTCAAGTCCATTTAAAACAAGTTAAATTCCCGCGATAAACCTAGTAGATGAGAGACGAGGGGGGACGGTGACGTCACGACAACAGGTGTTGAACACTGCATGTTGGATCGTGTACAAGTCGTTCTGTCTTGTTTCTTATTTTATTAAAATACTAAATTATTAAAATAAATTAATGTTCAGTAGAATCAACCGATTAAGAATATCGAAAAATAAATTTAAAAGTAATTAAAACAAAAAAGTTATTCAAGTTTTTATAGGGGCTCAAAAACCTAAAATTTGGAAAAAACTTAAATTCAAAATTCAAAAAACGTAGAGTCATAACTCAAAGGGGAACTAATAATAATCATAAATAAAAAATATGAATTAATAATAATTAACAGGTGAGAATGGACTTAGAAAGTCATTCTTGGGGAGTTTTTTGGAATTTTTGAGTTGAAGGGGGGATCATTTAAAAAATAATAATAAGTACTATTGTAGAGACCACAATAGGGCACAATAATAAGTACTTAGAATCAAATTTGAAAATAAAATAAGGGAGATATAATAATAACAAAACGTAAAACTTCAAAGCCCAAAAGCGGGTAAATAAAACGTTAAAAGAGTAAAGTAACATGATAATTATATGTATCTAGCCTGTAAAATTGTAACACACCAAAGCAGAAGTAGTAATACATAATGGGGGGGTTTTTATGAACATAAACTCATACGACACAAATTTAAGGACTTCAAAGGCGAATAACTCGACAACCAAACGAGTTATGTAAAAAGTAAAAACATAGTATTTCGTCGTAGTAGAAGAGGAACAAGATTTCGTCAAAAGAATTTTGAGAAAGGACTTATCTCAAAATTTGAAAAGAGGAAAAATCAAGTTTAGGGAAAAGGGCGATAACTCGCGAAAGAAGCGTAGTAGAGCGATGAATCAAGTTCCACAAGACCCACAAGATGGAAAGGAAGAAGAATCCGAAAGGAACTTTAAAATCGGTTCGAGCGTTCGAAAGTTACAGCGAGTTAAACGAAAAAACGTCAAAAGTAGAGATTTTCATGCAAAAACATGAAAAGTGGCGCGCGCATCTTCAAGCTGAGTCTAAAGTCGGAAACATCATACTGCCAACATGGATCAAAGATAACGTTAAAGAAAAAATACTATAAATTATTAATTAAAAGGTGTTTTAATTAATAATTAAGGAAGAAAACTATTCATTAGTCAAGAAATAGGACTAATAAAACATATAGTGTAAATATTTCAGACCAAAAGGGCCTGAAAACACATAATATATGGAAAATACCTTTTTCCCAAAAAGGGAGAAAAATTGGCTCCAGAAAAGTGGATTAATTCCCACTGACAGGGAGACCGAGATTTAATCGTCGAAAGACGGTTACTTTTGATTTGGAATCGACGCGAATAAGACGTTTCTTCTGCAACCGACTATTATCTGAGAGGAAGATTCAACTGTCACTCTACTAATTGGACTTAGAAGAATTCGATACCAGCATTCGACTACATAGCAGCTTACAGACTCTGGATAGAAAACATCACATCACCATCATCCTAATAATACAACAAATTCCAAATCCAACTAGAACTTCTATTAAAGTGTGAAGGTATCTTATAGATTAAGGAATAATTCGCAAATTTTAACTTCTTTTCAAATATAACGTCATTAGGGGAATTATTACAAATTAAATTCATTTTAAACCTCTGCTTTGGTGTTGATAATAATTAATAATTTAAATACGACTTTTTCAGTACAGGAAAAACTGTTCGTGGTTCTGTCTGGAAAGTCAAGCGCTTTTATTTTGTTTAATATATAGATAGTATTACATTAATTAATGTTGTTAAATAAATAAAGAGTTGTGTTAATTGTTCAATTAAATTGTTTTGTGTGATTAAAAAAGTTTTGAATATAAAATTTTTCTGTGCAAAAGAGGAAATAATATACAAATAATTCATTTCTAAATTTTGTTGTGTTTTTAATATAAATCCATTCTGTGTATGCTATTAACTTTGTTTTAACATGAATTTTATATATGTGCTCTGGTAGTATAATTTGAAAATTTTAAAAGTTATCATCAGAACTTAAGAGCCGATTTCTCCCAAAAGGCACGACCTTGGAGAGAGAGAGAGTTAATCTTAAAAGAGTTAAATAATCGAGCATTGAGATAAAATTCAGGGAATTTTGCGTTAATTAAAATTTAGTAAGTTTATGAGGACAAGCTCATACTTATTAGAGCCAAGAGTTGCAAAATCTTTGATTTAAAAAGGTAAAAGTGAGCATCTTGGCCTTGCCCGCGCCTGCTCTGAAAAGAAAGGTGGTTCGCCCAGTCGGTGGTGATCGTACAGCGAGTTTAAGAGTTCGTGATAATAGTGTTCCAAAAAAGGGAACAAGAATCTTAAATTCGCGTGAAGTCGCACAGACTTGCAGCGCAGCAAGTGGCGTTCCAACGTGGGGCGAGAAGAACCCTACTCGAACTCACCACTAACGCGAGCAGGAAAGAATAGCGGCGTGGCAGTAGGTCCTCGCTTTTATGTTATTTAACAAGTGATAGAAGAGAGAGGTCCTCATACAAACAGGGGTGTGTGTGTGTGTGTGTGTGTGTGTGTGTGTGTGTGTGTTATCTAGTGAAAAAAGTTTCCTTTAAGCCTTAGGGTGTATTAATAATTACATATCTAAAAAAAAATATGCAAAAGAACGTAAATTTGCAATTCCTTTTTATCTGTACAAGACTTTGAATGTTGTAAAAGATAAACTATATAGATAACATCAGCTTCAATTTAAATGAGATCCACAATATATAGATAAGCTGCGGATAAGATCAAAGGATGATATTTACCCTAGATAGATGAAGAGAATATTAAAACAACATAAAACAGAACTGATATTTTAAAATTAAATATTCATATCTAGTATGCTTAAATATAAAAACTACTTTGGTATTATTTTTCTTTATCAGTAAATTAAAAACTTTCATCGTAGATTGAAGATGAAATCTTTACCTCAAATTCTTGTTTGGGATTAATACGTACTCTCTCATTCCCCTTCAGTTATTGTATTTTCAATGATAAAATGTAATCAAATATATCAAACGTGAAGCGTACTTTTAATTTAGAATTGACGTCCATTGATCATGGCTAACATCAAAGTCTCAGTTGATCTTTATTAATTTCACATACAGTTTAGTGACCGCTCTTCATTTTTACTTATTTAAAATATAATTTCTAAATTTATTTATTTTAAATATACTCTTTCATACATATTTAAACATTGTAGGTAGATGCTGTATGTATAAACAATGTGTTATTATATTACGTAATGAAATATATTTAAATATATTACATATAAATATTTAAAATAAAAGAGCCAAATTTACAAAACCTTGTAATGGGTTTTAAAGCAAGTACATGTATATAACATAACAGCTGATCATAATAATGCTTGAAGCCATTGCAGCAGAAAGCACCTCATCACGGTCCAACAGTCAAAGCACCTCATCACAATCCGGCAGTCTTAGGAACTCAATACGTCCCAGCATTCAAATCACCTCATCACGGTTCAGCATCTTAGGAATTCAATACGGCCCAGCAGTCAAAACACCTCATCATAGTCCAGCGTCTTAGGAACTCAATCGTCCCAGCTTTAAAATCACCTCATCACGGTTCAGCAGTCTTAGGAACTCAATACGTCCCAGTATTCAAATCACCTCATCACGGTTCAGCAGTCTAGCACCTCATCATAGTCCAGCAGTCTTAGGAACTCAATCGTCCCAGCTTTCAAATCACCTCATCACGGTTCATCAGTCTTAGGAACTCAATACGTCCCAGTATTCAAATCACCTCATCACGGTTCAGCAGTCTAGCACCTCATCATAGTCTAGCAGTCTTAGGAACTCAATACGTCCCAGCAGTGAAAGCACCTCATCATAGTCCAGCAGTCTTAGGAACTCAATACGGCCCAGTAGTCAAAGCACCTCATCATAGTCCAGCAGTCTTAGGAACTCAATACGGCCCAGCAGTCAAAGCACCTCATCATAGTCCAGCAGTCTTAGGAACTCAATACGTCCCAGCAGTCAAAGCACCTCATCATAGTCCAGCAGTCTTAGTAACTCAATACGGCCCAGCAGTCAAAGCACCTCATCATAGTCCAGCAGTCTTAGGAACTCAATACGGCCCAGCAGTGAAAGCGCCGAAATAATTGCTTAAACGGAATTTAAGTGAACTAAAAGTTGTAAGCAATTTATTTCATACTGAAATGGTTTATAAATTTATCACCTTTACCACTTGAAAGAAAATAACATTGTCCTCTATACGATTTAATTTCTTTAAGATGACACCTAACGTTTCATTGACAAAGTTGTCATCTTCAGGTGTTACCTAGCGTCAAGATATTTGTTAATGAAAACTGATGAGAGTTTAGCCAAGCTCCCTATAGTTTCCATAGCTTTCAGAGAGACCTTTTTGATATGTGGCTTGAAGGATAGGTTTTTATCTAACTCAACCTTAATACTTCATCGCTTTTCCCATTATATCTCGTCCAATAAGAAAAGATATATGCAGTTTTAGAGCGGGTATTTATTTACAAGTGTAAACGATTGTAAATAATAAATCAGACACAAGACTATGGCTTTAGACTTATTCTAAATTGTTTCTGGACGTGCGAGAACGAAGCTAAATTGTAAAAGTAATTTAGAATAGAGTGTACAACAGATCCACAAACGCAACTTACTATTAGTCATATCAGGGATAGTTTTGAAGCAGGTGGATCTGTTCAATACGTCAGTTCAAAGAT
Source organism: Aphrophora alni (assembly GCA_963513935.1). Taxonomy (NCBI): domain Eukaryota; kingdom Metazoa; phylum Arthropoda; class Insecta; order Hemiptera; family Aphrophoridae; genus Aphrophora; species Aphrophora alni. Next base: position 8,796,008 of record OY740768.1, read on the forward strand.
CATGATTGGCTATAGGGCCAACAACAAACGTACAGCTACTGAAAAGTCTGAAGTTGAAACATTAAAGGAATTATATTTTCCGTATCCGAAACCCCAAAATCGAACGTCCATTAAAGCTCATCCATCTCAGAAGTTTTGTTTCATGCCAGTGTAGAGTCTAAAGTCATGTCAAATGACTGAGTTAATTGCCACCTTAGCAAGCCTACTTCACGTCAAGATATATTTTACAAAATTACAACTAATTATAAGAGTAGAAGCAGCAATTTGATATTGGATAAACACAAATAAGAATAAATGTTTTGTACTGGTTGTATTTTATCTGATTACTGCACAGCATGGACAAGAAAGGTAATCAGGGCGAATCAAGATGGATTTTATTTTTTTCTATTGTTGCTTAAAAGGCGAAAAATCTTTCAGTTTACAACGAATAATAAAGAAAAGAAGATAAAATAAATACTCCTATCACTCAAATAGAACAAAAGATCTTGATAAGAAATAGAGGGATTAAACTCAAACTACACGAGGAAGGTGTAGGGTTCAGCTAGGTTCCTCGGGACTGTTGCTTCTATATTCACTATAGTGACTGTATGAGGTTACAAGGTTCTATATTTATATTTATAAACTTAAGAGTTATCATGACAACTCATGTTATATAATCTATGGAAGTTTGTATACATATTATTATTTGAGACGCCCTAATAAAGTAATTTCAAAACAAATTTAATCGACTGAAACACAAAGGGTAATTAAAGAGAGTGGATTAAGGAAAGGCTTACGGTTACATGAGACGTGTGGAACTGTCAGATTAATTTGCCTAATCGTAACACTAAAAGCATCTTCGTAAATAACTACACATCTGCACAAGACAAACAGCTTGTTATTGATAAACAAATAGCAATGAACAAAGCAAGGAACAATTAACAAAATTCACATCAATAAGACGACGTTTCATGACTTACAAGTCATGACATGACATGTACAGTACATGACATGTACAAGTCATCATTATTTGTACATGTGCCACTGAACCAAGAGAGACTAGGCTTTATAGTTGTTAATTCTAGGGCCAAAACTGTTTGTTTCAGTGGACCACGGGTTATTTTATATATAAAAAAAAAATTATATCTCAATTTAATTAAAAAATACGACATCGTCCTTCCCCACAGGAAATATGTGGATTGGAAATACGAATCTATTACTTTTTTTTAAGAGTATGGTCCACACCAAATATTTATGTGAAATATATTATGCACGACTCTTTCTTTTTTTAAAAAAAACAATTTTCCGAGACAAAGATTTAAAGTCATTGAGACCAGAGTTGTTGTTTAGACCACTCTTGATTCTTTAAACATTTTATTTAAATCTTAGTAATATAACTTTCTCTTTGTGTTCAGTTTATAAATTGGAGCAATAGGAACATAAAATTATTCCATACTGAATTTTTCTACTCTGATTTTGCAATGATATTTCAAAGGAAAGATTATTCCAAAAGCTCCCAAATCTCAAAACTTTCTTTATGGAATTACTTCCCTCTATGATTTGCCGTCCATCCGTACATGATCCATAGAACAAATTGTTTCACCAATTTCACAGATATTTCGTTGTAGAACTATTTTTTGTATAATTAACACATTATTTGGACAGCTCCAAATTTAATCATTTAAGATATTTATTATGATTTTTTAAAGTTATATTTTTTACTAAACATGTGTGATACAACAATTTTACAAACAAATAATAAGGCTAACACCACTTCCAAGGGTTGAGGTTGTGAGTTTTATTTTGTACATAAACTGGAGAAATTTTATTGCCGAATCATATTCAGTAGTATTTTACAAATACAAAAGTCTTAAGTTTATGATAGGTGTACGGGAGTGCGGGGGGTAATTTAAAAGCAAATATAAAATGTAGTTTATAATTAGTGGGATTATTAGTTTACTAAATTGGTATTTTGAAAGTTACATCATTAATATTTTGAAATGTGTTTCTAACGACGAATCCAATCAAACACTGGAAGAGAAATTGTTTTCTTTATAAACAGAGAGTGATGGCCTCGCTAATAGAAGTAGAGGGTTAAAGAGATGGGAAATAAGGTAAATAGCCTACTATATTTCTTAAACATGTGTCAACCATACTAAACACGGTTGCGCAAATCTTCTTTGTAGTAAGGGGCTGCTCCTATGATCCTAAGTTTTTCAATTTAAGACTTCAGGAGTACCTTAACAGTTTTAAGGATATATGGTCGTGTGATTCGTCATTAGCTAGATGACACAATCATTAAATCATTTTTAAACCGTAGGAACCAAAATGGCGAACATTAACGTGATTCTATTATCCATATTACCACGTTAACTTTACCGCATTTGAGAATCTTCTCAGGTAAAATTTGCTACCTCAATAATAGGCTAATACTATAATATGAAAAATAATATTAGGTCAATGGGCCAACGTCAGTTTATTATTTACTTGAAAAAACTAAAAATATTTATTTTGATAAAGAGAGTCTAAATCGTATTAGGGATGAATTAGTTATCAATGGACACCCTCAATCTATAATTTATAAAGAAAGAAAGAGTTTATAAACAATGATAAACTCATTTCCTTTATGATAAATATAATGAACCCTTATGTGCCGGGATTATCGAATAAAGTTAGGCTTGTTACTTGGAAATATAAAATACTAATAGATTTTAATAATCAAAACACAGTTAAGTAACATCTCGTAAAAAATAACATATAAGTTGTAATTGAGTACTCTAATCTGTATTTACAGCATTAAATGTATCAGGCATGTATTGGGGAGACAAAAAGACCTCTAAATATAAGAATTTGTGCACATAAAAAGAACACAAATTTTGACCTAACTAAAAAATAGATGAACATATTTTGTTCAAAAGTTACAAATTAAATTGGGAAGAGGTAAAAATAATACACCGGAACAAAACTTATAAAAACGAAAACTAATTGAATTCTTATATATAAAGCTATCGGACAATCCTATCTGGTAAACTAGTTTAGAAATAAGGGCATTATCGCTTCCAATAATAAAAAGTGAATTAAAAAATCGGAGATGAAAATTCTTCTACTTTAAATAAAGCTGATAATTTGCCGCTAAATCCAAAACTTGGAATCATGACGTGATCGAAAACTGCAATCTTAAAAGAGGGGGGGGGACGAAGGTTGTTTACCCAAATAAACAGTTCGGACAACTTTTCCTTGGCACCAATCCCTTAACCAATCAGCTGCTTGCCGTCCTTTTTGTAGTGTAGACCTGTGTGTGGTGGTTTTATCTGATAACGTTTTTATTAATCTTAGATTAAGTCTCTCACATCATGCATATTGCTAGAACCAAAATGTTAACAAAAACGGAGTTTTTGTACCAATTCCTATAATAAAAAATGAGGGAAATTTCTAGAAATTTGGATGTTGGATTTTGATTAGTTTTATATATGATTGTGTGAGTGAATTAGTACATTATTTTGACACAGTTTATATCTATTAATTTTTAATAAATAACCTTTTGATTTAGAAAAGTGAAAGTTATGAATTAGATTTAAAAATACAGTAATCAAAATGTAACTTAATTAATTTTATTGTATCTTTTACAGAACTGAAATCCATTTGACGGTGACAGTAAGAGTTTTAACAGCGCTATTATTTCCCTGGTAGCAATATCATCAAATATTGGATTCGGAGGGATAAAAGGTAATGGGATTTTTCAGGCTTGTAGACTTTAATTAAACAAGGCTTATCATTTCATTAAAATACTTTCATCTGTTCATTTGATAAAGACGATATCAAAGACTGCGTCGGACACGATATCATCATTTTTATTTTATAATTAAGATATATTTACAGGTGGACAAATATATTTGAATCTTTATAAAAATAGACGTATTTTTGAATTAAATTTTAAATATAAATTATTATTTAAATTTAGAACTTGTATGAAAGAATAACAAAATGTTTTATTTTAAAAAAAATAAGAGAATTTCCATTTCTAAAAAACTAATTGAACACCCATGTGTTTATAACAATCTCACTGCACGGAGAGACGCTTCGGATACAATCCCCGCGTAGGCGTGTTCAAATATTTACCATGTTGAACTAGCATAGTGAGAAAAATTGGCAACTACAATTGATAGTGAACCCTGGTTGCGAATACTAGAACTATGATGACGGGAAGTTAGATATACTAATCACATATACAAGCTGCGTAATAGCTCTAGGCTCTTCTGTTGTGCCATAGTGGTTAGGATGTAAGGACAAAATTGTATATTTATAAAACCCCAGAAATAAAAATAACAAAAAATATAACTAATTGACCAGCGGGTGGTCTAGGAGGTAGCGTTCTTTTTCAGGATCCTGATTTTTAAGCTCTGTGGAAGCACAAATGTTTATTGTGTTGAACCAACATCAATAGAAAATTAGTATGTTATTTTTGGTAGTGAACTCTGGTTGAAATAGGTAGAACTACGGTGACGGGAATGTAGAATGTAGATGTCTGTGTTTTATCACGTATTAGCTAACTGAAACGCCATCTAGCAAGCTTAAATGTTTATTTGAGTTTTTTAGTTTCTGTAGTAATTTAATAAACACTTTAATTATTAATTATAAAATAAATTTAAAAAAAAAATTCTGAAATATTTTAGCGTTTAACATGTACGAAGTGTATAAAAAATTATGCTGAATCAACAAAATCTTAGTTATTTTTACACAGATATGTTAAATTTTTGGCCCGTTGAGTCCTTAAAAATATATTTTTTGGTATATGAGTATGACTCCTTGTCATCTGTCATACTGACTACATCTATCTGTGTATAGTGTATTGTATAGTGTACGTAAAGTATAAACCGATGTTTACCCAAATTGGTATGTGGACATATTTTTACATTTCGGTTGTGGACATTTCGTGAAAAGTTTCATCACATTTTGGAGTAACTCAAACCTTAGGTTCCCTGTTATAATACTAACCACAAAACTCCGGTATTCTTCAAATAGGGTCCAACGAGTTTGACTACATTGTGGTAAAAAAAAGTCTCTGAAAGTTCACAATAAAAGTATAGTTATGGACTGCCTATCTACCCTAAAATGTCTTCCCATAAGTTATCGGCGAAAATTTAAAAGAATATAGGTTATAGATATTTCATTACTTACTGAAAGGCGCTGCAGTCCTTGAGAAACCTTTGGATTCTGTATAATCTGTAATTATTTACGGGGAACTCTCGTTCTCACTCACCATCTTTTTACTTTTAAGTACAGGAGGACCTCCTCCCCTTTCTCCAACCATGAACAATTTGTCTTTCTATCATCCTCCATCCACCCGGCTCCCACAAAATAACCTAGATGTTCAATCATCGGTGTTCCTCTCAACATGTTTGATACAGATTAGCTTTCTCTTTTCCACTTTGCTATCTCCACAAAACAGTTCTCTCAGTTCTTTATTTGTACGCACTCTCTAGAATTCGTCCGGAAAAACTAGACTAAAAATCCCTCTTGACGCCTTACGCCATATTAGAAGGGCTTTTCAAGACTCTCCGGTAAGGATCCATGTATTGCTGATGTACGTAACAAAAGAGCTCTCTCAAAATAATTTTAAATGTGAAAAAGAGAAGAAAAAAATCTTAAAAATTGGCAAAAATTAGATCAGAACTAGTTCACTCGTTTTAAACTGTACAACACTGCAAAGACAACATTCAGACTGAACTTATTCCTAAAATAATTTTTTTTTGGTTTCAAGTGACGTCAAAATTGATATTTTCACCGATAATTCACTATCATTTTTTTAACCCATCACAAAACATTATCTGTACGGCAACTATGCAAGAACGTAAACATTAATTATTGTTATTAAATTCGTTGTAAACTTTATATACCTTAGCCAATTGAAAATTTCCAACTAATAAACCCTAATAGTGTGTTTGTGTGTGTGTGTGTGTGTGTGTGTGTGTGTGTGTGTGTGTGTGTGTGTGTGTGTGTGTGTGTGTGTGTGTGTGTGTGTGTGTGTGTGTGTGTGTGTGTGTGTGTGTGTGTGTGTGTGTGTGTGTGTTATACAGGCTGATCGTGGATTCTATTGATATCACGTTAATAATTATGAAAAACTTTAATAGACGATCTTCCTTATTTTCCCATCGAGTTTAAAAACTTGTTTTCCTTCTATTAAGAGAGGTCTATTATAATCTTTATTCATTTATTTTCTAAAAATAAAAAAAACATTTTTTTGAAAAAGTAAAAATGGATTTAGTTTGAAAAAGTAGAAAAATCGTAGACGGCCAATTTTAATATATAAATAGAGGTGAATTAAAGCCTAGACTTACAACCTGGGACAGTAAATTTACATGGTACATTTTTTTATTTACTTTTAATAAATTTATCGTATTGCAAAATTTTACTCAAAAGAAAAGTACCATTTGTGAATGTAAATACTTGAAAAATAGTAGAACACCATTCAAAAAATGTATAACAGAATGAACTAAATAATACACAAATCTTATATTTTTCTTACTCCAACACTCTTCACTGCTCGGTTTACTTAAATAATTGAACACAAACTATCCAATCTAACCCTTGAATTAATACAGCAATAGGTACTCCAACTTTATGGTGTTGACTCAGCTCTGAAGCAGTCATTGAAACTTTGAAGCAGCCATTTTTCAATATGGCGAACATTTTTTTAAATATGGTGGCCATTTTCAATATGGTAGATAACTATAAAATTTCTTTTGGAGGTTCGCATATATTCTATAGTGGTTAGGTTACGTTATGTTATGTTATATTAGGTTAGGTTAGGTTAGGTTCTATTTTAAGATTTTTTTATTCTTGGGTATTTTTGATAAACCCATTCGTTCAGGTGCATTTTTGAACTTTAAAAAAATGTAAGTTTTCTACATTTTTGAGAGGAGATTTTCATATCTCCCTTTGTTAAAATCAATTAAAAAATTTAATTAAGTATAGTGTATGAAATGAAAACACCACTTTAGGACTAATATTAAAGTAACTAATTCGTGGAACTCAAATTGAGCGTAAGTCAAGGCCATAGGAAATGAAAAATAGCGTTTCCGTACGAAATTTTAAAATTAGCTACCATTTTTTAAAGTTTACAAGTCACTTTTAAAATCCATGAATAATTATTGAAGGTTCCTTTTTAAAGTTTTCATATAAATAATGGTTCACAGGTTATCATTAGTGCTTACTATAGAGTAATCACCTATTATACACTTCCAAGAAGCCTGATAGGGCCCAGTTGACGTCATGAAAGTAGTGATATACACATTTACAATGTTCTGAAAACCTGTGTTACAACTGTTTTAAACTAACATATCCTTCTGGATAAATCCCCCCCCTTGATGATCCAATACAATTTAACATGATGAGACTGGGTAAGTACCAAATCGGCGCTCCTTAGCCAACCACTCGGGGGAGCCTGTAGCCCCCACGTGGCGCGTCCCCAGGTGGCGGTCCCGTAAGAGGAGATAGCAGACGCAGATTAAAAAGAGAAGTTTATAATAGTAGGTAGGTCTACAAGAGAAGTCCAATTCTATCTAGGGATAGTGCCAAAGTGTGAAAAAGTAAAAAAAAAAAAAAAAGAACCTTAGCCAATTGAAATATCCTACTAATAAACTATAATTGTGTGTTTGTAGATATACATTTTATAGTTATCACACTTTTTCCTCTTTGAAGGCCTCAAAATTAATTTCTGATTCAGTCCCGGTATAAAACAATTTCAAATTAAAATCTAACTGCCCCAAGGTATCAGGGAGTGCAGTTGTTTCGCAAATTCACATTTATGGTACACGTTTTACTGCAACTGGATCTGTTTCATTTTCTATATTACAGGAATGTATGCAGGATGTATAATATTACATTTATAATGGGAAATACAAATAAATGTAATCAATATTTGTTGTTAGTATGTAGCCTACTTCTATATCATTAAATTTCATAATTACTCAATGCAAAATACATTCCACTTAAATGAAATGATTTATTTGTACATGAGGTAGTTTTCAATATCCAAGAGGATTAAGTAAATATTGATTTGGTTTGTAATCAGTTTATTATTACGTACGCGTTGGCTCAGTTAAGAGGAAGGTTAGGTTAGGTTAGGTTATAAATACAAACAGTTTAGTATGCGATGGCTTGCTTGAGAGGAAGGTTAGTTTAGGTTATAAATACAAACAGTTTTGTATGCGATGGCTTGCTTGAGAGGAAGGTTAGTTTAGGTTATAAATACAAACAGTTTTGTATGCGATGGCTTGCTTGAGAGGAAGGTTAGATTAGGTTATAAATACAAACAGTTTAGTATGCGATGGCTTGCTTGAGAGGAAGGTTAGTTTAGGTTATAAATACAAACAGTTTAGTATGCGATGGCTTGCTTGAGAGGAAGGTTAGTTTAGGTTATAAATACAAACAGTTTTGTATGCGATGGCTTGCTTGAGAGGAAGGTTAGTTTAGGTTATAAATACAAACAGTTTTGTATGCGATGGCTTGCTTGAGAGGAAGGTTAGATTAGGTTATAAATACAAACAGTTTAGTATGCGATGGCTTGCTTGAGAGGAAGGTTAGTTTAGGTTATAAATACAAACAGTTTTGTATGCGATGGCTTGCTTGAGAGGAAGGTTAGTTTAGGTTATAAATACAAACAGTTTAGTATGCGATGGCTTGCTTGAGAGGAAGGTTAGATTAGGTTATAAATACAAACAGTTTTGTATGCGATGGCTTGCTTGAGAGGAAGGTTAGTTTAGGTTATAAATACAAACAGTTTTGTATGCGATGGCTTGCTTGAGAGGAAGGTTAGTTTAGGTTATAAATACAAACAGTTTAGTATGCGATGGCTTGCTTGAGAGGAAGGTTAGTTTAGGTTATAAATACAAACAGTTTTGTATGCGATGGCTTGCTTGAGAGGAAGGTTAGTTTAGGTTATAAATACAAACAGTTTTGTATGCGATGGCTTGCTTGAGAGGAAGGTTAGTTTAGGTTATAAATACAAACAGTTTAGTATGCGATGGCTTGCTTGAGAGGAAGGTTAGTTTAGGTTATAAATACAAACAGTTTAGTATGCGATGGCTTGCTTGAGAGGAAGGTTAGTTTAGGTTATAAATACAAACAGTTTTGTATGCGATGGCTTGCTTGAGAGGAAGGTTAGATTAGGTTATAAATACAAACAGTTTAGTATGCGATGGCTTGCTTGAGAGGAAGGTTAGTTTAGGTTATAAATACAAACAGTTTAGTATGCGATGGCTTGCTTGAGAGGAAGGTTAGTTTAGGTTATAAATACAAACAGTTTTGTATGCGATGGCTTGCTTGAGAGGAAGGTTAGTTTAGGTTATAAATACAAACAGTTTAGTATGCGATGGCTTGCTTGAGAGGAAGGTTAGTTTAGGTTATAAATACAAACAGTTTAGTATGCGATGGCTTGCTTGAGAGGAAGGTTAGTTTAGGTTATAAATACAAACAGTTTTGTATGCGATGGCTTGCTTGAGAGGAAGGTTAGTTTAGGTTATAAATACAAACAGTTTTGTATGCGATGGCTTGCTTGAGAGGAAGGTTAGTTTAGGTTATAAATACAAACAGTTTAGTATGCGATGGCTTGCTTGAGAGGAAGGTTAGTTTAGGTTATAAATACAAACAGTTTAGTATGCGATGGCTTGCTTGAGAGGAAGGTTAGTTTAGGTTATAAATACAAACAGTTTTGTATGCGATGGCTTGCTTGAGAGGAAGGTTAGTTTAGGTTATAAATACAAACAGTTTTGTATGCGATGGCTTGCTTGAGAGGAAGGTTAGTTTAGGTTATAAATACAAACAGTTTAGTATGCGATGGCTTGCTTGAGAGGAAGGTTAGTTTAGGTTATAAATACAAACAGTTTTGTATGCGATGGCTTGCTTGAGAGGAAGGTTAGATTAGGTTATAAATACAAACAGTTTAGTATGCGATGGCTTGCTTGAGAGGAAGGTTAGTTTAGGTTATAAATACAAACAGTTTAGTATGCGATGGCTTGCTTGAGAGGAAGGTTAGTTTAGGTTATAAATACAAACAGTTTTGTATGCGATGGCTTGCTTGAGAGGAAGGTTAGTTTAGGTTATAAATACAAACAGTTTTGTATGCGATGGCTTGCTTGAGAGGAAGGTTAGATTAGGTTATAAATACAAACAGTTTAGTATGCGATGGCTTGCTTGAGAGGAAGGTTAGTTTAGGTTATAAATACAAACAGTTTTGTATGCGATGGCTTGCTTGAGAGGAAGGTTAGTTTAGGTTATAAATACAAACAGTTTAGTATGCGATGGCTTGCTTGAGAGGAAGGTTAGATTAGGTTATAAATACAAACAGTTTTGTATGCGATGGCTTGCTTGAGAGGAAGGTTAGTTTAGGTTATAAATACAAACAGTTTTGTATGCGATGGCTTGCTTGAGAGGAAGGTTAGTTTAGGTTATAAATACAAACAGTTTAGTATGCGATGGCTTGCTTGAGAGGAAGGTTAGTTTAGGTTATAAATACAAACAGTTTTGTATGCGATGGCTTGCTTGAGAGGAAGGTTAGTTTAGGTTATAAATACAAACAGTTTTGTATGCGATGGCTTGCTTGAGAGGAAGGTTAGTTTAGGTTATAAATACAAACAGTTTAGTATGCGATGGCTTGCTTGAGAGGAAGGTTAGTTTAGGTTATAAATACAAACAGTTTAGTATGCGATGGCTTGCTTGAGAGGAAGGTTAGTTTAGGTTATAAATACAAACAGTTTTGTATGCGATGGCTTGCTTGAGAGGAAGGTTAGATTAGGTTATAAATACAAACAGTTTAGTATGCGATGGCTTGCTTGAGAGGAAGGTTAGTTTAGGTTATAAATACAAACAGTTTAGTATGCGATGGCTTGCTTGAGAGGAAGGTTAGTTTAGGTTATAAATACAAACAGTTTTGTATGCGATGGCTTGCTTGAGAGGAAGGTTAGTTTAGGTTATAAATACAAACAGTTTAGTATGCGATGGCTTGCTTGAGAGGAAGGTTAGTTTAGGTTATAAATACAAACAGTTTAGTATGCGATGGCTTGCTTGAGAGGAAGGTTAGTTTAGGTTATAAATACAAACAGTTTTGTATGCGATGGCTTGCTTGAGAGGAAGGTTAGTTTAGGTTATAAATACAAACAGTTTTGTATGCGATGGCTTGCTTGAGAGGAAGGTTAGATTAGGTTATAAATACAAACAGTTTTGTATGCGATGGCTTGCTTGAGAGGAAGGTTAGTTTAGGTTATAAATACAAACAGTTTAGTATGCGATGGCTTGCTTGAGAGGAAGGTTAGTTTAGGTTATAAATACAAACAGTTTTGTATGCGATGGCTTGCTTGAGAGGAAGGTTAGATTAGGTTATAAATACAAACAGTTTAGTATGCGATGGCTTGCTTGAGAGGAAGGTTAGTTTAGGTTATAAATACAAACAGTTTTGTATGCGATGGCTTGCTTGAGAGGAAGGTTAGTTTAGGTTATAAATACAAACAGTTTTGTATGCGATGGCTTGGTTGAAAGTAAGGTTAGGTTAGGTTAGGTTAGGTTACGTGAGGTTAGGTTATAAATACAAACAGTTTTGTATGCGATGGCTTGGTTGAAAGTAAGGTTAGGTTAGGTTAGGTTACGTTAGGTTAGGTTATAAATACAAACAGTTTTGTATGCGATGGCTTGGTTGAGAGTAAGGTAAGGTAAGGTTAGGTTAGGTTAGGTTGTAAATACAAACAGTTTTGTATGCGATGGCTTGGTTGAGAGTAAGGTAAGGTAAGGTTAGGTTAGGTTAGGTTATAAATACAAACAGTTTTGTATGCGATGGCTTGGTTGAAAGTAAGGTTAGGTTAGGTTAAGTTAGGTTAGGTTATAAATACAAACAGTTTTGTATGCGATGGCTTGGTTGAGAGTAAGGTAAGGTTAGGTTAGGTTAGGTTATAAATACAAAATGTTAAAAAAACTGTATGTGTGCAGTTTGTGCGTGTATGTCTGTTATTATTATTATTATTATTATTATTATTATTATTATTATTATTTATATTTATGTACCTCCTTTATTTACACTAATAACAAAACTTAAAAATACACTTCATGTCAAAATAAAAACGAATAAAGAATGTCAAAAACAATGAACTGACTTTCCCACACATCAATTTGCATAAGCCATAATAAATTTGTCCTCATTTTCCCCCAAAATAACTCTATTCTACTTATATCTACCTATTGTCTGAGTATCAATACGTTAATATTGTATAATAATCTCGAGGGTCATTAGCTAGAACTAAACCTATTTAAATATACTCTTGTGTCAGATTCTATTAAATCTATTAAAGTGTACGATGGTTAGGTGTCTTTATTTTATCCTTGTTTCTTTATTTTTTATAAAGCTCTAATTACCGAGAGCTCTTTCCCATTTAAAAACAACTGTTTTAGTTGGAGATAAAAATGTACTTGTATATTTAAAAAAAGTTTTGCTGCCCATGTATGTTTTCATCTTTTTTAAAAGTCGAAAACCTTTTGGTCGTGATGGGGTTATAAAAAAAAAAAAAAAAAAAAGATGTAATGTTTAGTTTGTAATTGAAGGAATGGTGGAAAGTCTATCTTAGACAACACGTTTAGTTAAAACGATGCCCTCGATCTCTCAACATTTGAATGTAATAATTTCGGAACATCAGTCAACCAGCTTTGATAATTCATAACTTCAATAACAAGTAGACTTATAAATTCAGTTACCAAATTCACCACACTTACCTCAACTTATTTCTATCACCCTAAGTCTTTGTGTCGTAGCACCCTATACTCGGAACATTAAAAATGGTTGAAAGACCTACCACGTCCATATAAGTCTGTATCCTAATCTAATCTTTGTGCTATTTATAGCGGCAGGGCTGTGGACTGTAGAACAGCTAAAGGTTAGGTTAGGTTAGGTTAGGTTAAGTTAGGTTAGCTTAGGTTAGGTTAGGTTAGGTTAGGTAAGTTAGGTTAGGTTAGGTTAGGTTAGGTTAGGTAGGTTAGGTTAGGTTAGGTTAGGTTAGGTTAGCTAAGGGTGCAAACCACTGCCAATGCAATACCTACATCAGCGAAACTACGTTCTAGATTCCGGTTGTAGCATTCAAATTCTAAAAATCAATCCTGCAATATAAATTCATAAACTCGTTCTCCACATCCAACTTCCGTTGCTTGACAGATGCTGCCACCCGGCGAGATTATCCCAAACTAATGATCATATGACATTGGAGGGTAAAGTGCAACGGCAAGAGAGCCTATCTTCACTAATACCGGTATGCGAGTCTACCTGTAGTCACACAATGTCTGACATCTATATTTAGCTACGTTAGAGATAAATTTCCTTCTTGGACTTCAAAATTTCCACCTCAGTTTTTGGCAATGTTAATTTACAAGTTTTGTGCGTTTTAGTTCTATAATGTTTAGTAAATTTTCGTTTTCACGGCACAAGCTTACGTGAACTGCGACAGGATTTTCCAGGTACTCAGCCTTACAGGTTTTATCATATTTTAAATTTTGTTAATGCTTTAAAATAATTTATTAATTATCATGTATTCTTTAAAATATGTATTTCATGTTTTATTTAATATTTAATGTTCTTTTGAAAATCAATGATTATAAAAATTTACCTTTTTAAAACATACTTTGCAAAACCTTGTAAAGGCACATTTTGAGTTTTGAACAATTATGTGAAATATGTGCAAACTAATGTTGAATTTTAAGTGATCAGAATATCTTATTGAACATGTCAAATATAAAATAACTAGAGAAATCTCTTCTAAAACAGAAAATTTCGTTTTACAAACTTTTGCAGATTTTGCAAGTCTTATACAAGTTTTGTTTTAAACTAAACGATATATATATATATATATAGCTTTATAGTCATCTAAGAAGCTTTTAATTACAATCTTAACGAATTTCTGTTATACAATCAATTTTCTTTGATTTTGACAAATAACCAGATATTTTCTTTAATAATGAACATTAATGCTAAAACATGTCTGATTTTGTACAGACGCTAAAAAACATGTTTTTTGCCATAGCTAATATGCTGGTAGAAGAAACACAGCGAAAGATCTAGACATGTTTCGTCCTGTTATCAAAACACGTTTTATCCAACATAGCTTCAGTTTCATGTGCACAAAAGTGATGTAAAAAAAAAAAAGAAAAACTAACTTTATAGAACTTTAATTAAACTCATATTGTATATGTGCCTAAAATTTATTTCAGCGAATATGTTTTTCTTAAAAAAAAAAATTCTTTTAGATGTAGACTTGTGTAATTAATTATAAAATATATAAAAGATTTTTGGGTGGAGCCTGCATGCAAACTTTCGGTCCTAACAACCTCCAAGAGGTTATTTTCTAAATTAAAATAATTGACGTCAATTTAAAAATTTAATATTCAAAATTTTCTTTTCTTTTCTTTTAAAATAAACTACTCTTTTCATAATAAATTCTTTTATCTAAAACATACATATATTTATTGGCCAATATAGCATTTAAGTAATTTATAAAATAAGTAATATTATGTAACTGGTTTTAAAAACTTATCATTTCATAAAGTTACAAAAAAGGGGGGAATAAATATCAGTATCTTTTCATTTTTTTTATTTTGTAATTTTTACATCTAAGGGCGTATAATCTTTTTTTTTGGATTAATTATGATCCTGTTAATTGTTAAGCTGTGCTCATTGTCTTTGTTAAATTTTGTAACGATAAAATATATAAACTAAAAAGGGGGGATAAATTTTCAGAATCTATTGACTAAATTTTTTTTATTAAATTATAATATTTTGTATTAAGGGCATATAACTTTACTAATTATAAGATTGTTTAATCATAAGCTGTTTATGATAATTTTGTCTCAGGATGTCTTTCTCAGATGTAAATGATAAAATCTGAAACGTTGAAATTTCTTTGTTTAAATAAACTTGAGCCTTGTTAATCACTAAATTTGTTTTTGTCTTTTTTAATTTTTTTTATTTCTAAACATTGTTACCATTTTGGTTCCGCCTTTGTTAAATTTAAGTCCCCTGGTAACATGTTTCTGGTAGCAGAGCGTGGTTAATTTAAAATTCTGGAACCTTAGTTAATTTTCAAAATTTTGCATTGGAACCATCTAAATTTAAATTCAAAATTTTCTTTGTTAAACAAGGCTCATTTTTATGTTTTGCAGCTTTTTCAAATACTGCACAACTGTTGCTGATGAAATTTTTTTTATTTAGTTTAAATATTTAAATCTCTATAAATCTATAGTCTCTTTTTTTATTATTTATTTATTTTTATAAACACTTACACAAAAACTTCTAAACCAATTTCGATAAAATTTTTTTTTATTATTATTTGTCTGCTTAAATATTTTTTTATATATATATATTTACATACGCTGCACACTAATCATTCACTGAATTTGATCCAGACAGCGGGCTCATTCGGGAATTCCAAAAAAAATTTAAATAAATAATAAAACCCAAAAATAGTTAGAAACAAAAAAAAAACAAAAAAAATATATTCAAAAATTTCCTTCAAAAACTTTCTCGAGTTTTCTTTCGCTTGTCTGTATTAATTCATACTTACACACACACATATACACAACAACTACACTACATATAATTCTTGAGTCTTTCTCTGGCTCTTTCATTTTTTTTTTTTTTGCAACATCTTAAAAGAAATTTTTTTTAAAATTACTTGGTTTATTTTTTTTAATAATTATCAGCAACAGTTAAAATGGCAGTAAACTTGCTGGGTTTGGTAAATGACCTAAAAAGAACTGAACTCACCTTCGAAGTCGTGGCTAGAGGTGGTGAGCAAGACACAATAGCAGAAATGCGAACCTCCCTTAGGTCCCTTTTACAAAATGGCGTTGAGCCCGAATTCGGAAATTTCACCGAAGAGATCCTTTTGCAGCAGATATCGCTAGCGCAAAACTCCTTGTTCATCTTACAGGATGACCTGGAGAACTTAGATCCAGAAAAGGGTTACAGAATACATCGCTTTCGCGGGCGGATGAATGCTTTCGGAAGACGGCTAGAGTTCCTAAATCGGGTGCATACTGAACAACTAAAAGTAGCAGACAACAATGTGCCACGGGATCTGGCCGAGCTACATAACAATTTCGCTACGCTCAAAGAAAAATTTAAAGCCTTTGAGCAAACCGTTGCTCCTCTAAAACTAAACGTAAGCATCCCGCTAACGCCCTCTGGGGGAACCACTAAAGCTAGCTCTGCAGAGCCATCTCGGTCAAATGGGCCAAATCTCCTTGCGGACACGCCGCAGGCTGAGGCTCAGCAAACCACACCTAGCAGTTCGAAAGGCTGTCAATACATTTCCTTATACGGAAAATTAAGTCATCCTGCCGAACAAATAATTAAGACAATTCCTCAGACAGATGGGTTCGACCTTGACAAATTATTAAATTTTTTTAAAATTTCTTTAAAAATAGTCAAAACCTACCCGGACGTAGCTTTAAACATTAATAATGTTCTGATGCCCTATGCTCAGGGCCCTTTAAATTCATGTCTGATTAGACATCAGACATTTAAGACTTTCCACAAAGAGGCCTTAAGTCTCTTCATACCTTCGAAAAGGTTGGCTTCTCTAGTACAGGAGTTATTTTATAGACCCCAAAAGACTAACGAGGCGGTGCACATTTTTGTTAATCAAATTAAAGAGGCCGCAGAAACTTTAAATTTAGATAAGTCCGAATTGGAGGTCACGGACGTCATTCTGGAGGGACTGTCTCCGGAAGTCCGCAACTGCTTAGTCTTTGTTGCCAAACCTAAAAATTTTGCAGACTTGGATCGTCTCTGCGCACATGTCAACAATGTAATGTATACTGACAGGCAAAGGGCTCCATTAAAGAGACCTGAAGTTACAAGTCCTGATTTTAGACCTACGAGACCCGTGGTCTGTTACAGTTGCGGACAGCCGGGACATAGAAGCCCAGAGTGTCGGAACCGGCCTCCAACAAGGCAATACCCTCCAAAAAACAGGCGCAGGCCAGCCTCCAATTTTAAAACCAACCACTTCGGATTTAAACATAACCCGAAACCACATTTCTTTAATAAACCATCTTTTCAAAATTTAAATTCAATTTCCTATCTAAGAAGAAACAATTTCGGCAATAAAATTCAAAATTACGTTACTCCCATCTGTTATCATTGTGGCATACCCGGTCATTATATCTGGGGTTGTAAATTCTTCTCTCTACGGAATAGGTCCAGGCAAACCTATTCCAGCTCTAAGCTTTCCAACTACAAACTTCAAAAAAAAAAATAACATTTCTCTTAAATCTAGGGGTCTGAACGATCAGTTTTTGCCTTTGGTGGAAGTAGCTTTTGGGCAAGTTAAAGTTAAAGCTCTGCTGGACTCCGGTTCAGTAAGATGCGTCATTTCTAAAGCTCTTTTTAAAAAATTAAAGAATACCAAGGCTTTTAAATCCATAACCAGGGTGAAGGCTGATTGTGTCACGGCTTCTGGAAAAAGGTTGCCCATTTCCTACTCTTGTCGTCTTCATCTTAAAATGGAACATTGTAGTTGGAATGTGGATTTTCTGGTGGCGCATAAGTTGTCGTGTCCTCTGATCCTCGGATCAGATTTCATATCTAAAACGGGACTGGTACTTGATCTTTCAGCAAAAAACTTCTATTTCAAATTTTCAAGGTCTATTGTTTTTCCTCTATGTAATTTTAGTAATTCTGCGTATAAACCTATAGGGTCCACAACATCTGAATCTACTGCTCCTGATCCTTTAGGTCATCTTCAAAAGAACGATAAAAACACCATTCAAAAAATAATTAATGATTTTCCTCAGGTACTCACAAAAAGGTTAGGTCTAACACATCTAGTTGAATACGATATTCAACTGAAGGTCAACACTCCGGTCAAGTGTTCTCCATACCAATTGGCACCTCCAAAAATGGAATACCTCCGCGAACACATCAACGAATTGCTAGACTCAGGAGTAGTAGAACCTAGCCGTTCGGCATATGCATCCCCTGTTTTTCTGGTTCAACATCCCGAAAAGAAAACAAGGATGGTGATTGATTATCGGAGGCTCAATCAAAACATCGTCGTCGAAGCGGTGCCGCTACCTAATTTACATCAAAGTTTTAACTGGTTTGTCGGTGCCAAATATTTCACAGTATTCGATCTAAATTCAGCTTATCATCAAATCCCTTTGTCTCAAAAGTCCAAACAAATTACCAGCTTTTGTACTCCTTGGATGCTTTATCAATTTACTCGAGTCCCTTTCGGACTCTGTACTGGTGCCCAAGTGCTTACCAGACTTTTGGATCAGGTCTTCCATGACATCAAATTTAAATTCATTTTTAATTATCTGGATGACCTAGTCATCTACTCCAAAACTTGGGAAGAGCATCAAAAACATCTTCGCGAAGTCCTTACTCGTTTGCGGCGGGCTGGCTTGACTGTTAACCCAGATAAGGTCCGTTTTGCTGTGAATGAGATAAGCTTTTTAGGACACCTAGTTTCTTCTCGTGGCGTGCAAATCGACCCATCTAGAACAAAGGCAATTAGAAATTTTCCGCAACCCAAGAACCCTAAGGCCGTTTCCAGATTTATTGGAATGGTCAACTTCTTTGCTAAATTCATTCCTAATTTCGCGGAGCACGCTGCGCCTCTAAATCTGCTTCGGAGGAAGGGCCAAAAATTCTCTTGGCAAGCTGAACAAGAGAAAGCTTTTAAACATCTTCGGGAGGCAATAACACAGCCCCCGGTTCTCCGGATGGCCGATTTCGCCAAACCATTCATCCTGCAAACGGATGCGAGCTCGGTGGCCCTTGGAGCAGTTCTACTCCAAGAAATTGACGGCTCACGCCAGCCCATAGCGTACGCTTCACGTACTTTAACACCTGCAGAAAGAAAAGCCTCATCTGCATATGAAGCCGAATGCCTAGCAGTAGTTTTTGGAGTAGAGAAATTTAGGCAATATCTAGAACATCGGGAATTCCTATTAGAAACCGACAACCAAGCCCTTTCTTGGCTTTTAGCACGTCCTCGTCAACTTGGTAAATTAGGCCGATGGATTGCCAAGTTGACTTCATTGAAATTCAAGGTAGCGCACATAAGAGGAACTCAAAATATCATAGCAGACTCCCTCTCGCGCATGTTTGAACCGGAAAATTTCAACGAAGAAAATGTCACCTTTTCGTGTACCAGTCTCCTCACAAATTTTCCTCTAGCTTTTCATGACATCCAGACTCATCAAAAGGCCGACCCTATTTTGAAAAATATCATTGCCGACCTCGAACAGAACATCTCTTCGGAGAAGTACTGTTTAAGTAAAGGTGTACTTTGCCTGAAAAATCATCTGGAAAAGCCCACCAGAATTTATTTACCTCAGTCCTTAGTCGACCTGGTGATTAATTATCATCACGACTCCGTTGTGGGTGGTCATCTTGGAGTACTTAAAACTTTGTTTAAGGTAAAGGAGAATTTTTATTGGCCAACTTTAAAACAGGATGTCACGTCTAAAGTGCGAGCTTGTTCGGTGTGCGCTGTGAGCAAACCCGCTCACAACTCCAAATTAGGATACCTTGCCTCAACGGTTCCCAATCGTCCCATGGAAAAATTACATATCGACTACGTCGGACAGCTTCCTAGGACAAAACAGGGCTACAACATGATACTGGTCGCAGTTGACCAGTTCTCAAAATTCACCTGGCTCATGCCTGTCAGAGATGCAACTTCCCACAGTACAATTAAGGCCTTAAGCCAAAACATTTTTCAAAATTTCGGTTTTCCAAAGATAATTATCTCTGACAATGCACAATGTTTTGTATCACATGTCTTCCGCAACTTTTGTTTTTCTCGCGGTATTAAACATGCAACTTTATCTCCTTATCACCCCCAACCTAATAATGCGGAAAGACTTAACAGAAACCTTAAGGCAGCCCTCATCGCCTATCACTCCAAAAATCAATCCTCTTGGGACGACTCCCTTTGCTGGCTTCAGCTGGCTTTCAATTTCGCACATCATGAGACTCTTAAAGCAACACCTTTTAGCATTCTTTTTAATTTTCTCCCCAATACACCACTGAGTCTCAGCTGGAACATACACGATCTCCTTCCAAAACCTAATACTAATCCATCACAAGTTTGGCGCCAGGCCAAAGACAATATAATGAAAGCGCACCAAAAGGCCGAAAAGACCTATAACAAATTCAGGAAGCCTCATCTGTATAAAATCAACGATCTTGTCTGGTGTAAAACACACCCTCTGAGCTCCGCCATAGACAAGCGAGCTGCTAAATTGATGCCTCGATGGTCAGGTCCCTTCCGGATCATTGATTTTCTTACGCCAGTTACCGTTGCGCTTTCTTTCGCCAATTCACCTCGTTTTATTAAAAAGGCACACGTCGAGCAACTCAAACCTCATCATATAAATTAAATATTAACAAATTTCTAGAACCTTCTCCTTTACGATTTAATTTTCTTTCTGATCTTTCTTGGCCCGCACAAATTGTCATTTGGTAGTCTTCTCTCTGTGCACTGCAGAACATAATAAAATACGGAACCAAGCCGTATTTCCTCTAAGCCAAATGCACATCTGTATGTTTGGGCATCGGTGGGCTGAGCTCTCCTAGAGCCCCTCCGTGCCGTAATCTGTATAGATGTTTGCAAGCGAAGAGATATTGATTTTCCTTGTCCAGTGATATATCTCACTGTTTCCCGGACTTGACGCTTTTCAACCCATAGTCTGATCAACTATGAGGTTCCACTTTACGGCAATGGCCGCTACATGTACCTGACATGTTTCCCTATCTAGACATATCTTGACATCGAGCACTCCGCGGGTGTAATCGATGCGACGAGAATAGAGAGCGTCATGAACTCTTCTGTTTCTTCGTCACCATAACGTCTTCGGACGAGGACATAGTGAGTCCATTTCCTTAATAGTTAAGTTTGGTGTATTTGTTCTTTGTTGTTTATCTTGGTGAAGGTATACTGACCGGTTCTGTCGAACTACATATAGATAATGTGGCACTCGCTATGCATGTTAGTCTTAAGTTTTTTTTGTTTATCTCGAGGTCTAAAACACCTGTCTGAGAGGAAATTTTTTTTTACCCCTTCAAGCACACTCTCTCTCTCCTTTTTCTAAATTTTGCGGGGGGCCCTTCTGGCCCCTTTTCTTTTCCACTCTAACTCCGTCTTTCGGGGGGGGGAGAGCTGTAGCATTCAAATTCTAAAAATCAATCCTGCAATATAAATTCATAAACTCGTTCTCCACATCCAACTTCCGTTGCTTGACAGATGCTGCCACCCGGCGAGATTATCCCAAACTAATGATCATATGACATTGGAGGGTAAAGTGCAACGGCAAGAGAGCCTATCTTCACTAATACCGGTATGCGAGTCTACCTGTAGTCACACAATGTCTGACATCTATATTTAGCTACGTTAGAGATAAATTTCCTTCTTGGACTTCAAAATTTCCACCTCAGTTTTTGGCAATGTTAATTTACAAGTTTTGTGCGTTTTAGTTCTATAATGTTTAGTAAATTTTCGTTTTCACGGCACAAGCTTACGTGAACTGCGACAGGATTTTCCAGGTACTCAGCCTTACAGGTTTTATCATATTTTAAATTTTGTTAATGCTTTAAAATAATTTATTAATTATCATGTATTCTTTAAAATATGTATTTCATGTTTTATTTAATATTTAATGTTCTTTTGAAAATCAATGATTATAAAAATTTACCTTTTTAAAACATACTTTGCAAAACCTTGTAAAGGCACATTTTGAGTTTTGAACAATTATGTGAAATATGTGCAAACTAATGTTGAATTTTAAGTGATCAGAATATCTTATTGAACATGTCAAATATAAAATAACTAGAGAAATCTCTTCTAAAACAGAAAATTTCGTTTTACAAACTTTTGCAGATTTTGCAAGTCTTATACAAGTTTTGTTTTAAACTAAACGATATATATATATATATAGCTTTATAGTCATCTAAGAAGCTTTTAATTACAATCTTAACGAATTTCTGTTATACAATCAATTTTCTTTGATTTTGACAAATAACCAGATATTTTCTTTAATAATGAACATTAATGCTAAAACATGTCTGATTTTGTACAGACGCTAAAAAACATGTTTTTTGCCATAGCTAATATGCTGGTAGAAGAAACACAGCGAAAGATCTAGACATGTTTCGTCCTGTTATCAAAACACGTTTTATCCAACATAGCTTCAGTTTCATGTGCACAAAAGTGATGTAAAAAAAAAAAAGAAAAACTAACTTTATAGAACTTTAATTAAACTCATATTGTATATGTGCCTAAAATTTATTTCAGCGAATATGTTTTTCTTAAAAAAAAAAATTCTTTTAGATGTAGACTTGTGTAATTAATTATAAAATATATAAAAGATTTTTGGGTGGAGCCTGCATGCAAACTTTCGGTCCTAACAACCTCCAAGAGGTTATTTTCTAAATTAAAATAATTGACGTCAATTTAAAAATTTAATATTCAAAATTTTCTTTTCTTTTCTTTTAAAATAAACTACTCTTTTCATAATAAATTCTTTTATCTAAAACATACATATATTTATTGGCCAATATAGCATTTAAGTAATTTATAAAATAAGTAATATTATGTAACTGGTTTTAAAAACTTATCATTTCATAAAGTTACAAAAAAGGGGGGAATAAATATCAGTATCTTTTCATTTTTTTTTTATTTTGTAATTTTTACATCTAAGGGCGTATAATCTTTTTTTTTGGATTAATTATGATCCTGTTAATTGTTAAGCTGTGCTCATTGTCTTTGTTAAATTTTGTAACGATAAAATATATAAACTAAAAAGGGGGGATAAATTTTCAGAATCTATTGACTAAATTTTTTTTATTAAATTATAATATTTTGTATTAAGGGCATATAACTTTACTAATTATAAGATTGTTTAATCATAAGCTGTTTATGATAATTTTGTCTCAGGATGTCTTTCTCAGATGTAAATGATAAAATCTGAAACGTTGAAATTTCTTTGTTTAAATAAACTTGAGCCTTGTTAATCACTAAATTTGTTTTTGTCTTTTTTAATTTTTTTTATTTCTAAACATTGTTACCATTTTGGTTCCGCCTTTGTTAAATTTAAGTCCCCTGGTAACACGGTGATATTTTACAAAGATCGTAAAATAAAGACATGGAAATCACAACAGGCGGCCTAGAGATAGGGATGATGAAAAAGAGCCAACACTACGTAAACAAAGTGTAGATACAGGTTTGGTCCTCGAGGTTTGCCAAGCCTTTACTCACTAAGTATTAGTCCCTGAAGGGTTTATATTCTTAGATTAAGAAGGACCTTATTAGTTTCAAACAACAGTTTGAAAGTTATTCAATTGTCCAAAGAACGTCTAAACTCGGTTCGTTTGTGCCATAGTTTCAAATCGTAATTAATATAAAACGAGTTCTTAATATTGGCTTAATTGGATTAATCTTATTTGGATTAATTTTTGTTTATGGTAATTTAATCTTGAAACATAATTATTTTAGTTGCAATTAAACTGTAATTAGACTTGAGTATATTTGTCTTTTACAATAGTTTCATGAAAGTTTTTGTTTTGTTTGATATTAACTTCCAAACTGATGTTTCGAGGATAATTCCAATAACATCAACATCATTGGAACTGATTTTATGAAATGTGTATTTTTAGGTTTTTGTCTACATCAGCTACAATCAAATTTGAGTTAACAAAAAAATTCAATATTATCAACGTTTAAGTCATAATATGCTGCCATTCATATAAAAATCTGTAGGAGACAGACGGACATCATTCTATATCAAACACAAAACGAACAAACACGTCACAAATGAAATAATTTCACAACTGTCTATAAAACTACTCTACATTAACTAGGGAACATCCCGAATTTAAGGTTTTTAAAATAGTGGCCTAACTAAAACCAGTTCTTAATATATTGTTGTAATTATGCATTTTTTCTTTAAAACATATTGCTATTAAATAATTATTTTAAATCACGTAGTAGAAAGCAAAACGAAATTAATAGTCTTAATTATATCTTGTTAAGTATTCCTAAAATAATAAAAAAACATAAATACAGTACTAAATAAATAATAAACTAAAATTACCAAAAGAAGAAACAGTGCAAAATCTGTTGTTTGAAATAAATGATTAAATATTCGGTTATTACACAAACAATTACTCTTGTATTGAGCATTAGCGCAATCTGTCGGTGGGAGTGAGGATTTAAACGTGAGGTATCGTTGTTTTTTTTTAAACAAATTCAATTCAAATGTCTATCGTCCATCAATGTCGCCCACAGTCAGGCAATAACTGCCTGGAATCAGTTTACCATACCGCTGACAAATAGCAAGGACGGGGTGATCATTATTAACGATAAGCTAGTTTATCATTTGTTATATGTGTGTACACAAGTTTGTTCTGTACTAGCAAATATTTTGTTGTGTACAGATTTTTATGAAACGTTTTTAAATTCGTGCTGGTATTTTGAAAAAAGGACGTCTGTACTACATCAGCACGATAGTGTCCACAAAAACAAAGATAGGAATATGAAATTTGGTATGGGGGGGGGCTACAGTGTTCTCATATAAAACACTATTGTAATTTAGAAAAATCAAATTGAAACTATCAAATTTACGGTCAGTTAACACGGTTTTTTGTTTATATCTCGTTACAACCAAGTTAAAACACCATAATTAGATATGAATTTGCATATTTCAATTCCGCATATAATTGTATCAATCCCACACCTTTACAAATAGCAAAGTTAATGTTAGGTCTTGCACATTGCAACAGTCTTAAAAGGCTGTACCAGGAGCACTTTTCCAATCAAGTGCTACCTTATCACAAAACTTAATCTACTATTCATCACCGTCTCTGTGAAACGAGAAGTCTTTAAGTTGACAAAAGTAGTAAATCAGGAAGACCTCGTTCAATTTGAGTAAGAGATTTTGAGAAGGATGAATTATATATCCAATAAATCTGAAATAATACTAAAGAACTGGCTTTACAATTTAATGTAGGAGGAACAATTGGATGAGTAACAAATCCACCCTAACCACGTTCAGTCAGTGCAAGCTATCCCACAATATATCTTCGTCATGTTCAACGATGTCAATGTTTTATCGAAAAATCTGCTTGTTTGAACTTCTTATGCTAGGTTTTTTTTACTGATGGAGCTAAATTTACGGAAACAGCCATTGTTAACTGTACAAAGCCCACATATGGCTTGATGAAAACCCTCATGATTTTACCTAGAGCCGTCATCAATACAATTTACATGACTGTAATTGTGGATGAATAATTATTTGTCTGCTTTTTACTTCCAAAAATCAATGGTGAAGATATTTCATTTTTTGACGGTTAATCTTCCATCTTTATTAAGAAGATGTGTCACTGAACGCACGAAACAGCATGTTGTTGATAGATTTGGAGTTCCAGGCCATATCAGTTTTTCGAAACCATTTGAACGTAACCTAAATTAAATGGATTGGTCGAGGAGGTTTGCCAGGTCACTTGATCTAAATATCCTCGACGGTTTTTTATGGGCGCCAAAATAGATTGGTCGAGGAGGGCCTGTCAGGTTACCTGATCTAAATTATCCTCGATGTTTTCCTATAGGGACAAAAATGGATTGGTCGAGGAGGGTCAGTATCATGGCCTGCCAGGTCACCTAATCTATATTATCCTCGATGTTTTTCTATTTTCCCTGCACAAAGTTTGGTTCTAGGGTAATCTTGGGTTGTAGATTTTGTCTCTAAAAACATTTTGTCTATAAAAGGAAATTTTTTGTCTGTACTATATTATTATATTTTGTAAAATTAACAATTTTTTTAGGTTATTCGATTTTGAAAAGTTTAAATAACCACCATTTTAAAATGATTAAAGGAAATTGGTTGGTTACTTTTTTTTTTAAATTCCGTTTTTATACAGTAAGTATCTTCCAAATTTCAACTCGATATAATTTACAGTTAAAAAGATATGATTTTGTTTGGTTAAAAACACAAATTGTGGCTAGAGAGAAAATTAAGCATTTCAGGAAATATGTCTTTATAAACTTTTTGATGTCGGGAATACACACCGGAAGTTTTGGAAAGATTTTTGGAAACACTCTGTATATTAATAGTGGTTATTGGTATTTATTTTAACCTGTTAAGTATTTTACAATTATGGCTTTAATGTATCAAATAAACAAATAAATAAATATAGATAGATAACTTAGCTACTAACATGGTTAGTTAAATATTACTAGGACCTAATGTTGACAATCTCAAAAATTCTTAGAAGCCCATTTCAGAAAAAGTCCTTTAAATAGTTCAGATGTTTAAAAATCGATGTTAGTTTTAGAATTTACGGTTAAACTCTAATATTTACCAGCCTAACATACACAGATAAGAAATCCAGTAACATATAGATGAGTTTGTCAACTATACAGAGCTGGGTATGTAGGTTGAATGGTTGTAGCCTAAGTGAGTATTAGACAAATGGCAGCCATAACGCTAACTAGAGGTAATGTTTTTGTAAGATTTGAAGTGAAATATCCCGCATCCATCAGTGCCAGTAACACCAACACATACCACGTGACCTGTATTCGTGCCGACTGATATTAATTTATAATTATTTCGATCTGATTTAATGAAACTGTGACGTCAGAGTCTATGATCCTGTAAATTGACACAGCTTGTTTCAAGTTCATCCTGTACACCACGTGTCTGAAAAAGATGGACGAACTTCAGTAACATGTATCTCAAAATGATTGGTCCTTCATGTTACTTACCCAGTCCTATCGTATGTAATACATGCAGGTCTTTTAATTTTTATGTTAAAACTTCGGTTTCTTAGTCCTTGTAGGAAATGATAAATTTTATTGGTAGATTAAGGTATTATCTAAGAGGATAAGTGTGTTTGAAGTAGTTGTTAGACAGGTTTTCTGAGGTGGGCTCCCAGAGCTCCGAATCATAGGTTCGAAAATGGAATTTGTGCCATAGTTACAAATATACAGTCGACTCTCGCTAACTCGAAATTCATGGGACTACAACTTTTCTTCGAGTTACGTGTAGTTCGACTTAGGCATAGTTCGAGTTATAGAGGGCATTCTTAACTAAATTCGACTTACAGAGGTAACGAGATATAGAGGTAAACTAAATAAAAATTAGAGTTATAGAGGTAAAGAATAGTGTACTGTACTGTACTTTATTCCCTCAAAAAACTAAGCTTTTAACTGTATCAATAGAAAATAGGTGTACATGGATTATACATAATAAAATACGTGTACATACACGGTAAACAGCACAGTCCATATATTAATTTCATTGATTAAAAAAGTTTGTAATCTTCTTCTGATTATGATTGTTGGCAGCACGTTTGTCAATCATATTTTCGATTGTACAATCGAAGAAAACACACTGTCTGGTGCATCACTGGTTTTTTTTCTAAAAACATACGTAAAGTACGTACTGCAGCTTTGGCTTCTTTAGGTGTTATGTTTGCTGGCTCCTCTTCCTCGTTTTCTTCGTCAGAAGGAGCATCCTCATCGTTGCTCGAGCTATAGAGGTAAACTTCGACTTGTGGAGGTAAAGTGCAAATTGAATTCGACTTACCTACTGAACTTCGAGTTATAGAGGTAATTTTTGTGTCTCTTCGACTTATAGAGGTAAAATATAACCGTAAAATTATTTCGAGTTATGTATTGTTATTTTTTCGACTTAGACAGTTTTTTTTAGGGGATTGAAAATAATTCAAGATATCGAAGATTTCGTGTTATCGAGGTTCGAGTTAGCGAGAGTCGACTGTATATACACACACATAAATATATATTGAATTCTGAGTTGCACAAACAAAGAGTAAGAGGGGAGGGATTGACGCTCTATTAGATGTAGACCAGCCTTCCATTGAATAAATAATGTAATTTCTATATCTATATTTATAATTTACATAATTATTTATTTAGAAAATGGTTTAGGTTGGGTTAGTTAAACGATAAGAATATTTCCGTCAAGACGTTGAACGCGAATCGAGCAATTAATGTCTAAACCACTTTTGTTTAGAATGAAGTAAATGACTCCACGAATAAATAAATTAGTTTTATTTGTTGACAAATTTCCCCCGCTTATTCTCTTATTAATTTTGAATACAAGAATGTGTTACTGTAAATAGCACTATACAAAATTATTATCCAAATGTAAATTTTTTTACTAATATTTAATAAAGAAAATAAATTTAATATTCGTTTATAGCGAATTCACATGGTTTTAAATTTATATTATAAATACACGTAGAGTATGAAATCTTTCCAATTTTTGCCTCTTTATTACATTTTAATGAAAATTATTAAATAATAAAAAATGAACCATTACATATATAAATTTTTTTTTTATTACATTTATTGAACATTCAAAATTTTATTAATTTTAATAATTGATCGTTAAGGTTTTTACTTCTGTCTACCGTCCCGCGCCGATAACATTTTTTTTGACACAAACTTCTTTATTTGTCATCGAAGAAAGATAGGGTTGGTACCATTATATGCAGAATTAAAAAATCGGTTTTCAATTCAACTTTTAATAAATTCAATAGGGTTCTACATGAACAAACTATAATATATACCAAATTACATGTTCCTATCTTAATTTTTGTCGTTGATATTGTGTTTCCGTAATGACAACGACGTCTAACACGACAAAATCACATTTTTGGTTTCCTGAGGCACGAATTGTAAGATAAATATATATATTTTTGCTATTACCAAAGTTACGCTATACTTCGTATACTGGGGAAAAATGGTTCTTATAAACGTATCTCGAATTGAATTTTGAAGTTTTATTGTATATTTTATGGGAGTAATTTGGAGATAAATCATTCCAGGTATCAATACATATGCAGAGAGCGTTTCCTAATTAATAACAATGATTAACTATTAATAAAACCGATCCTGTGTATCGTATTTCAATAAAAGCAATTAAAACTAGTTACTCGGTTCGGTGGATATAAATACAAAGATACATTCGGTCAGTTTATTCAACTTCTGTTAAAATGGGCTAAAGCTACGTTAACAAACTATTTGATTACATTTTAACATTAACATTCCATTAGTACTAATTAAACGAAATTATCACTAATTTAAACATCCGGTTATATTTCGATAACCTTTGCAGTGATGGCTTCTATTTATTCAGACGTTGAAATTTTGTGTATTAAGTGCCGGAGTCCGATCATTACGACATCAAAAATATTTTAAAAATGTAAAACACAGATTTTATACAGAATAGCGACCGACGAAAACGTTTTATAGGGCGTTTTATTTCTTACCAGTCTGTTAAAATAAATAGAAACTGCTACATCTAATGAAATATTTCGAAAATAGCGTTATTTTATTAAAAAAAAAAAAAAAAATTATTTTTGATTTTTTCAACTATTAAATTTGAAACTAAATATAGTATACCCATATAAACATATATACATACACCTGAATTTCCGTCATGCAACTTGTGTTGTAGTTTACACTACGCGTTTCGAGAACAGGTTCTCATCTTCAGGTGTAATGTTTACTCACATTGGGGTATTACATTTGAATGGAAACATGCTTGATTGCTAAATATTTTTTGTATGACTTTCGTTGTCGAAAATTGAAAACAATTTTTTCTGGTCGTTTCCAGTTAAGAATTTTGACAGCTTTGAATAATTATATTTGTATAGGTGTTCACAGTCTTGCAGAACGGAGAACTTGAAGTGTGTCACTTTGCAATGCTTTATTTGCAAGATGGCTTAATGTATGATTATTGGTCTCATCCTTTATATATAACTGACCGAAGGCTGGCAGGCAGTACACCGGGACTAGCTTCTGATGTGGTAGACGGCACAACGAGAATTCAGTAAGTTCGCACTACCGGAGGCATTTCAACCTCGGCTTCAAATGAACCCTAGTGCATTGTTGTAGCTCCTGATGTTGTAGCATTTGTAATTATTAAATTTTGTAAGTTAAATGTATATTTCGAATTTTTAATATCAAATGAACGTCCATTTAATAATAACAAGGTCTGAGGATCGTGTTTTGACGAAAAAATTGAATCTATTGGTTTACTTCACGATTTCAACATAAGGTTTGGATGCTTTTAATTTCTCTCATAGACGTTTTCTCGTCGATCAGTCATTACTCGATGGTTTCCACGCGTTCTTTTGTTTTACACCATTCAATTGTCAAACAATAATAATAAGCCATATAATTCGCTAAATTTTTGCGAGATGTACGCAATGAACCATATTTTTTGTTCATATCTCATTTATTGATCAACTTATAACACACTAAAGAGATACAAATTTCAAGAATATAGTTCTCCATACGGCGACAAAAAAATAAATAAATAAAAAATAAACAAAACAAAAACGAAGAAAACGAAGCTAATGTCAAAAAAGTAATTTCGAAACCTGACTTTCCAAAATAATATTCCTATAGTTAAGAGATCGAACAGAGCCGAGCGTAGCGAGTGAAGACTAAGACATGTTCAAGGTCCGAGAAGACCGAGACACTGATATCAACTAAGCGAGGGGATAATTGATACATACCCCACTAAGACTTCTTTCAGAGTGTGTGATAAACTTTTTCTGTTTGGTCAGTTTTGAGTGAATGACAGTTTGTGCATTTTTTTTTGTACTGTTTATTTCAAATACGTACGAATTTAATTGATCATTATTCTTGTTTTAATGTTTGTCCACCATTATTTATAACAATATGAAGGAAACACTATTTGCAATTTATACAATTAAAACATATTTTCTTTATACTTTGTCTACTTGTACAATAAACAGACTGTACAGTATAAACTTGAAGTCAACTTCACATTAAGGAAACGGGTTGTAATCTTGTTGTGCATAACCTAAACGGTTTTCAAAAGAGATTCTACTCCATTGGGAGTTTGAATTGCATTAAATGGAATGCAATGTAATGAGCATTGGCAATCGATGATGCGGAGAACAAAACAGTTTAAAATTCATGCCCTGGGCAGCAGACGTTTTTATTTACATATGTTTAGAAGTATTCCGATGAGGTTGGCGATATCAGTATTTTGAATAGAAATGCATAGATGTACGTAATGCAATATGGTACAGTGTGTATATAAAGTTTTTATCCTATTACTTACCCAATATGCGAAGTATAGGGTAAGTTTGGTAATGACAAAAAATCGACTTCCTTTTTAAAATAATCTGCACTTTTAATGGCCTCAAAAGATCGAAAAAAATCTTTTCTGTTTGTCGTGTGCCCGTCGTCGTTGTCGTCTCTTCGTAACCATGATAGCGGCCACAAAAGTTACAATATTAACATACAATTTATCTAGAACCTTATTGAAATTTATAAAAATTGAATTTAAATTTCAAAATGGCGGCAATTTAAACAGTTTTTGTTTATATCTCGTGATTTATTCAACTTTTAACACACTAAATTATATAGAAATTTGCAGATTTTCAATTTTATCTGCATTTTTACTAACCAACACATCTCTACGGTGACAAATATTGAATTTATTGTCAAAAATGTAATTTCGAACGCTTACCTCCCAAACAAATTGGGAGGTAATTGGGGTAATAAGTCCACCATTACAACTTCACAAAATTACAATTGATCCACCAATAAAACGTAACATTTATCACAAAATGACCATTGGTCCACCAATACAACTTACCATTTATCACAAAATGACCATTGGTCTACCAATACAACTTAACATGAATCACAAAATTACCATTGATCCACCAATACAACGTAACATTTCTCACAAAATTACCTTTGATCCACCAATACAACGTAACATTTATCACAAAATGACCATTGATCCACCAATACAACGTAACATT
Organism: Aphrophora alni; assembly: GCA_963513935.1. Lineage (NCBI taxonomy): Eukaryota > Metazoa > Arthropoda > Insecta > Hemiptera > Aphrophoridae > Aphrophora > Aphrophora alni. The sequence goes on from OY740768.1 coordinate 8,827,860, forward strand.
TATCACAAAATGACCATTGGTAAACCAATACAACTTAACATTTCTCACAAAATTACAATTGATCCACCAATACAACGTAACATTTATCACAAAATTACAATTCATCCACCAATACAACTTAACATTTATCACAAAATGACCATTGGTCCACCAATACAACGTAACATTTATCACAAAATGACCATTTATCCACCAATACAACGTAACATTTATCACAAAATGACCATTGGTAAACCAATACAACTTAACATTTCTCACAAAATTACAATTGATCCACCAATACAACGTAACATTTATCACAAAATGACCATTGGTCCACCAATACAACTTAACATTTCTCACAAAATTACAATTCATCCACCAATACAACTTAACATTTATCACAAAATGACCATTGGTCCACCATTACAACTTAACATTTATCACAAAATTACCATTGGTCCACCAATACAACTTAACATTTATCACAAATCGATTATTGATTCACCAATACAACTCAACATATCTCACAAAATGGCCATTGATCCACCAATACAACTTAGCGTTTCTCACCAAAGGACCGAGAAAACAACCTTCGGGTGTTACATTTAAATGATCAGTTTTGATTATATTGTATAATGGGGTTCGGTAAGTACCATGATGGCATCAACTTGTTTCTTAAAACTCCTAGGACCTAAAAATCTATAAACTTTTAATCCGTTACATAAATCTCTCTTTACTACGGTATGTATCGGAAAATAAAAACCAAACAGTTTGAGTAATTTATACCATTCTTAAATCGGGATTGAATGAAAAATGTACAATATATAAAAATCGTATGAGATCTTTATAATTTAAGTAGAGAATCTACACATAAGCTTCTTGTTTATCTACCATATAAAACTTGCTTACAAGAGTGAATGGAGGACGTATATTCCATTAGGGTGTTGAGGTTAGCCACAGCTACGTGATTACTGAAACATCTGTAAAGTACGCAGACGCAAATGTCTGTGGTTTAGTTAGATGTAAACATTTTATAAACCTATGCAATATTGAAAAGATGTAAAATTCCTTGAAATGAAATTATTTTTGAAAGTCTTTGTGGAATATACTGGGTGTCCGAATAAGAACTCTAGGTTTTCTAAAGATTTTATTTATTTTTTTTGCAGTTTATATTTTTTTATACGTCTGCGCATGATCGTATAGTAATAACAACTTTTTTTCAGCTGCTCATAAAAAAATGTGTTTAGCAATATCGTATTCAGTTGTATTGAGAACTGGATATTGTAAACCCGAGATACAGTAATGTCGTTGCGACAAGAAAAGGGGCATTACGTTTTTACGGTTAGCAGAAACAAAATAAGTTACAAAAAATTTCACACGAATTTTATAGTAATAATACGAATGACAAAAGCATACGTAAATGGTATCAACAATTTTTGAATACTGTGAAAAGGTTTTAAAATGACACTTTTGTGGGAAATGATAAATTGTATTGGCCGATCAGGGATTCATATCCAGTGGGGTTTGTTCAAAAACAGTTGGTTCACAGGTTTTCTGAACCTCATGATTGTGTATATTACTAGCCTAAGTAGGCTAGGCTCTAACAAGCCTTGTAGGTGTTTATAATTTGTTGGTGAACATCGAAGCTGTACATATGTAATGTGGTCTCAACTTGCTAAACTTTTGTCGGTGATTCAATCCTACCGGGCTCATAATATATCCGACTGTATTTTTCTTGTAATATTTGACTCAAAATTACATTTTTAAGCATAACTAAGCTATTTGTCATTGTGAAGTTGGTACTATTAAAATATGTAAATTTTATTAAATTTATTGCGTTAGAATAACACGAGATATGAAGAATATTTAACACTTTTTGACATTTTTAATTCCACTATTTTGAATTTTAATAGGGTTCCCGATGAACACATTATAGTCTCCTGTACCAAAGTTCATGTTCCTACCTTTAGTTGTTGTGGTAATTTGTGTGTGCTTGAGTTTAGGTTAGGTTAGGTTAGGATGGATAGGATAGGTTAGGTTAGGTTAGGATAGATAGGATAGGTTTGGTTAGGTTAGGTTAGGTTAGGATGGATAGGATAGGTTAGGTTAGGTTAGGATAGATAGGATAGTTTTGGTTAGGTTAGGTTAGGTTAGGTTAGGTAAGGTTAGGATATGATAGGTTAGGTTAGGCTAAGTTAGGTTAGGTTAGGTTAGGTTAGGTTAGGATAGGACGTGATAGGTTAGGTTAGGTTAACGACGACGGAAATAACTTTTTAAGTTTCCTGAAGCCATGATACGTGAACAGTCAGAAAACAAACCTACCGCATACTAAGTAAATACAAAACACTGAGATTTCTACCACGTGTTTCTTATAAAAGAGAAGTTAAAAAGGGAAGCAATGTTTTGTTAAATTTGTACACTTTTTTTTAGATTATTTAAATACAGCTTAAACTGTTTCGTAATTGCACCATAAATTCATTCTACTACTATTGAATTGTAATGGATTTGTTAATAATTACGGACAGTGCTTAGTTTCTGTTCGTTAATTTTATCATTTTCGATTTTACGCCAGTTTGTATCATCATTCTGCTCACTCCATCAAAATTATAACAATTCTAAATTTTAAAAAAAGAAAAGATGACCAATTGAAACAGACCTGCTGCTACCTTAATTACTCCCAGTTATACTAATGCACACGATTGCAGGGGGATCGTCATGTCACAATCAACATTTGGTGTTAATTAATGTGTGTGTGTGTGTGTGTGTGTGTGTGTGTGGTGTCATTTCCCCAAAGTCATGTCAAATTTATTATACTGAGTTTGACATAATTTATCTGGACATAAGCGTTGCTAAAGTTATCTTTTGAATTGTAATAGATACAAAAAGTGCCAACGCTGTCGGTGTCCACTCGCGCCAACTTTTATTGGCCTGTCCTTTTGTTATACCAAAGGTTGGAAAAAAAAACTGGTCAGAAATCAAGATTTAGACACAAGTCTGGGTTGGATTTGAACCACACGATCTGAGAAGTGACAACTTGAACCATTGAGCTACCAGACTATTTAGGAATTGTTACCATATAGTTATTCTTGTATATAAGAATAACTATATATATTCCTTGTATGAAAGGAAATGTAAACAAAAGAGAATAGGGAATGTTTTGTTAATATTTAGTTTATTAAAAACTTAGCACAATAAAAGATATCGAGTTATGAAAAACAATAATTTTTTTTTGCGTCGTTTGATATCTTCTATTGTGCTGAGAATTCGTTTGTAGTAAAGAAAATATTAGGGGAAACATTCTCTATTCTCTTTTGTTCAATTTTTCTCTTATTTATATACAAGAAGTATTATTTTTAACCTGTTAGTATTTCAATAGACGTAATTTATATACGGGGTGTTCAGAAGTTGTAGTGCCAAATTTCAAGCGGTGGTTATATTGGTCAAAATTAACATTTTAGTTCTTAAAATATACACCCGGAAACGCTTCAATTTCAATGTGTCAGCCATTTTGCGATTTAAAATAATTATAGCTTTTAAAATTATTAAGTAGACGAGTCGAAATTTAGTATAGACACGTTTTACGCGACGGTTTACCAGTATACGAAGTCAGAATTATGTCATTCGTTTATTTTCAAAATGGCGGCTTTTTACATTTTTTAAAATTGTTTTAGAGATATCCAACAGTCACCATTACGACAATAAGATAAAGTTTTGTTTCTGGATATACTGATAAAATTGTGTTTACTAAATTTCAACACGAAATCTTCAAGTTATAATTATTTCTAAACAAAATACAAAATGCCCGACAAATGGAAAACTATAACTTTATAGGAAATGTTTTCCTTATTTTGTCCCATATAAACACTACTTAAAGTTTGGCGCGACATTTTCTGAACATTCTGTATACAGAGTATTTCCAAACCAAGTTTCAAAACTCCTGTGAACATATGTCCTAAAATGACTAGTTTTCCCTCTGTCTACCATTTTGTGTGTTTTTACAAAAAAACATGTTTTTGAAAATGATTTAGATAACGACTCCAAATTTTGTGTAAATATTTCACATACTTTTAACATTGACCCTTCAAATGACCTTTAACATTGTACCGAAATCAGTACTTTGTTTTGCATTATTTTTAATGGCTGCCGTTTAACATTTTTATTGTCGAATATATAAAAACCATTAACTGTAACAAACAATGACAAGAGAGAGAAAAGTTTTATTTTCAATGACAAACAATCTTTTTCAGTAGAAGGATAACCAAGTTAAAATATTATATTTCATCACTAGGACAAAAAGTGAAGCTTTTCGATACAAGCTCAAGTTTAACTGAAATTTAAACTTAAGTTCGATATAAGTTTAAGTTTAATGAGCGAGGATCGAAAAACTTCTTTTGGTCCAAGTGATAAACTATATTTTTCGCTGTACTGATATAAAAAAAAAAAACCACTTCAAAAAACTAAATTGTTATAACCTATTTACCTTCAAATCGATGGTAACGGCTGTTTTATCGGTTGTTTACAATCGAGAGTATCGGTTGTTTTTATAGATACTTTACAAATCGTTAATCAATTCGTATAAATGAAGTAACATCTGATTTCCTCGACTTCAGCTGATGTTTTTAAGTCCTAGGATGAAAAATAACAACTTTAGCATCTCAATGCATGTATTAATACAGATGTTTTGAAGCAGTATGACGAAAACTAATTTTATTTGTCAATTAAAAGAAATTTTTTTGTTTGTTGTAATTTTTTATTTTTGGTACATTGATAAAAGATCACATACAAAATATCTATAACAAATTTGAACTCAATATCTAATTTACTTACAAAAAATACGGTTAGATGGAAAACTTAAGTACTTTAGAACATATTTTCATAGCAATTTGTTTATTTATTTTGACCCAAAAACCATAAATATCCTTATATTTTGGAACGTATTTTAAAAACATTCTGATATTCAATACAATCTAACTTGTTTGTGTTTTATTACAGGAGTTGTGAGAGAGATTTAAAATTTACGCTTTAGAGGTTATTTTTATACAGGTAAGACATATAAACTAGATTTTTTAGAATTAAATATGTAAAACTTCATCTGTTAGTGATTAAGGTTAAAGAATGTTTAAACAGTCGACATTGAAGTAGTTTTCAATCATGGTGTTTGTGAAATAAGTTTATGCAAATGAAATATCATTTTAAACACGATTATACACTTGAAAACAAAACAAATTTGAAAGTGGTTAAGGTTTATTTCAGTAATTTAACCAGTACACTGTTTTTGGCGTCATTTATCTATATATTTCACAGAAATTTGTACGAAGTCGATACAGCCGATTATGAGAAATAAATGTCTATAAGAGCACTAAAGATGGTTTTCGGTGTTTTTCGGAAAACTCCAAAAACCTACAACTTTTCAGATATAACAAACAATTCGTTTTGTTTGTGTACGTAGAGAGAGTACTTTAGAAAATTTGTTCAAAATCGTTGCAACCGTTTTTGAGCAAATCATAACTAGTTTTAGAGTTGGTTTTTATTATTCGCTAAATTTTGAGTTGTCGTAAGGAATAGAAGAAAAGTCCTGTATATATGGCCAAGTTCACTCGTTTCGATTGAAGGTCACCGTAGACAGAGACGTCATCAGATATTTTAGAAAAAAGTCAAAACATTTTTTTTACTCATCACATCTCCTAACTTAACCAAACCTGGCCTAATATAACTTAAACAAACCTAACCTAACCTAACCTAATGAAACCTATATATTATATATATATATATATATATATATATATATATATATATATATATAATATTGAAACTAAAAAATACCTAACCTAACCTAACTTAACCAAACCTAACCTAACCAATGCAATACTACCTATATGTGAGAAATTAATAACTAAGAAAACCAGACAAACCCATACAACAATAAAATAAAATACAATTTTATAAATATTTTAAACATATCTAATTACTGCCAGTTCATTTCATGCATACAATTGCCCGGTCATGTATAAGGCCGTCATGTCAATAAACAATTGCTGTTAATGAATATCTGTTTGCAGATATGTATGAATTACCAATTAATGTAAACACAATGCGTGTCCCCAATGTACGTGTCAAATATCATTGAATTATTAGTCATATCATTTATCTTTATAATTCATAAGCATTTCTAAACGTTGTTTCTCTGATACATAATTCGTTGTTTATATAAAGAGCCCGAAACGTGCAACAAATTTAGAGAACTGCATAAAACAAAAACTTTATATATGGTATAATCTTGTTAGTGCGTAGTAACTGATAGAAAAAATACAGATATTCCTATTTGTTATTTATTCATACAAACGCGTTTCAACGACAAAGTCGCCATCTTCAGCGCTACATGAGCTATTAAAACTAAACTAAAACTAACATAGTACTGTGCCAAACTCCGTATTTATACAGAACTAATGGGGCGAGACCTAAACATACTTTACCGCAGTTAGGCGTTAACAAGTATGTTATAATTCAAAATAGCATAGAGATAATATGTAGGCCTAACTAATACAATATTGTTGAATTAATCTTATATTTTATAATACAAATTGTATTTTACATTAATATAGAACTTTGCCCTATGTCGTTTTTTACACTTACATTACGGTATTTATTAATACACAAAGTTTCCTAAGCATTTATTTTACAACGTTTTTGATATTTTAATTTATTTGACCATTCCTTAGGTGTCAAAATTATGAAATAAATTGTTATTTACATAAAAGTAATACTGTTTTGTCCATTGTAATTTTCTCTGAGAATTGGTGTCGCTTTAATGTAACTTGTATATGAGCATACCTAATAATGGTTAATTAGTTACCATGTTTCTCGCCGTCAGGCCTGGTTTCTTATAAGTATCCTGTTGGTGGGTTTCGACGGATCAACCCACCATCATCAGATCAAGCCTCAAAAAGATGTTTTTTTCATATCACTGTTAAGGAACATGTCGTTAAAAACTATGTAAAATTAAGACATAAAAACACTGATTTGAAAGCAAACACTTTGTGATATAAAACACTGAAGATTAAGAAACGGCGTACTCTGCAAAGTATCAGTTATACACTTGGTAAATTGTAGAGAGCATGTTCATAACCATTTTTTAAAGGTTTGATCTGATGATGGTTGCTTGGTCCGCCGAAACCTGTAACAGGATACTTATAGAAGGATTGTCGGTGAGAAACGACGTAATTAATTACCTATTTATTATTCATATAGTATTCTTGGAAGCTAAAGATCGTTATTTTTAAATTAAGTAAAATGTACACAATAGAATAGCTTACGTTTGTGATAAATTGAACCACTCACAAACGAAGCTAACCAGTGGTAGAAATAAGTGATAATTTTGCAATGAAGACAACAGGTGTTGTAATGTTTAAATATACTGTATCGATAGATTTTTACTACCCCGCTTAATGTAAACGACAATCAAGTTACCCATAAGTATGTAAATTTAAATATTTATCTTTTGAGTAGTGTTTTGATCAAGTGTAGAGTAGCTGTGATATTATTTAGCATGTTGTATATCACGTCACGCGATAGGCAGTCATCGTGTTGTGTTTACTAGAATGAGTTATTAACTATGTGACAAACATGATCGATGAACATTTCATGGTTGTGGATCTAGATCGCAGTAGTAAACATCCCTATTAGTTTCAATATTTAAAGAATTCCCTATAACTTAAATCTACGCTTCTAAAGGAACATTTTAAAAATAAAGCGTGATGCGCACAAAGGGATAATGTGTCGCTACTTAATATTAGTTTACAGAATAACTTTGTTGGAGCAGAATAACAGTTTAGTTTAATTGAAAGTTATTACAGTGTTGAACTTAATACTAGGTTAAGTATAAATAATGTTATTCTAAGAGGAAATCTCCATGGTATGTTAAGTCTGCAAGTTTTATAGTACAAGATGATCTTATAGGATAAACAAAAACATTGCATTTGTTTACTTGGATGAACAGTTTAAAATCTTTAATTTGGGAAGAGCAGCTGATGTTGCACAGATTTTTTTGAGTATTCATTTTGACCAAATATAACATAACTTTAAAATAAACCAATCAATTCTTAGCTACTGATGAGTTAAAAACTTCTTTTTAAATTGTTGTAAAACTGCTAGGTTGATTATGGTTGCTATATACAATTAAAATTGAGATTATGGAAACATAATTTTAAATTAAAATTAATTAACTTCTCACAGTATAACGCTATAACAGAGTTTTACAAGTATAAATACAAAGTGTTTTTTATAGACACATTATATGTGAAAAATTCTTTCAGGTAAAAATTATTAAATAAACGTTATACCATCTAGATACTCCGTCGTGTGAATTCTATATATTTTTTAAAATGTTATAAGAAGCGTTTCGGAACCGCAATACCATTTTCGTTAAACATTAAATCTCGCTCGGTTAAGTTAGGTTAGTACAAAATTTTGTTATAAAAGACATAAATTCCCGATACGTTTTAAGCAAATCAATTAACATTATTATTATTTTATAGAAGCAATCCGTCTTTGAATTTCTTTTATTGTGTTTTTACCTAAAGCTGTTTCGCCGACCAATGTAGCATCATCAGGGGGAAACCATTATTGTTATTACTTTTTATTTTATTTGGCATTTATGAATAATTTGTAGAAAACATATTAAACATCAAAACGTCTTGAACTTTTGCGCTGACATTAAAAATAATATTAAATTTTAATTATAAAGGCTCTTTTGTTTTACATAATATAAAAATTGTCACACTGAAATTTCTTAAAAATATGTTTACATCTATAGTTTTTATGTGCGTCTTTCACACATTAAATTACTAATTACATATATTAATTTAATTTCATTAAATTAAATATACTATAATATTTAGGGTGTAAATGACAGTTTGTATAATAGCGGATTGTTACTAATAATATAGATTTTTGTTTTTCAATTAGGTTTCAACACCGCCCCATCACATCCTCACAACTAACGGGAGGGGGCGTATTTGTTTAGAAAATTTTCTAATTTTGTTTCAAAGCGTTTAAAACAACACGCATATAGGAATGAACAAACGTGGTATTTGTGGTTTTAACTTTGACTTATCTTGTCAGAGATTACGTTAACCTTTGTCGTACAGGACTAAAGATTTTTGTGACTGAGACCCCCCCCCCCCCCTGTGAACTTGGTTTTCTCGAAGTATTCTCGTAAACCACGAAATTCTTCTCGTAAACAGCATAGCTTTATTAGGGAGAGTTTTGGAGGACGTTCTGGGAGAGGTAGATTGCACTTATCAAGAAGCACGACTTCATAAGATTCTTGTTTCTGATTCACTAAAGCCAATAGAAAGTCTTCTTGTCCCAAAAGGGAAGTACACAAGAGACGTAGAAAGAAACGGTTGAAATTTTGATCAGGACGTACTTTCCTGTTTCATTGGTTAGAATGTAGACTGGGAAGGAGGGTCTGTCACCCCATGTAGGTATTCAACTCTGGAGGATTGGTGTATCGGAAAACAGGTAGTTGACATCGATAAAATCAGGTGAACTACTAAAACTCATGGAGTTAAGAACTAGAATTAAGAAGCTTAGTTACATAATAGGGCAATGGTGCCTGGAGCTGTTTAACCCTTTAACCTCAATTTTACTGTAATATAATTAAACTACACAAATACTAAACTTCCGGCTTTTATTAAGGAAATTCTAAACGTTATTATTTTTCACTTACAGTACATTCGTAATATAATGTTATGTAATAAACCGAAAACTGTTGTTGAGTTTGTTTTTTGAAAATGTATTTCCATTTGAGTACACTTAAAATTGTTTTAAAATTATTGTTGTTGAGCTTTTCAAGAATATATTCTCTTTGAATACCTTTTTTATTTGAGTGTTTCATTAAACATAGTGATGAGTGATTCTCGGATCGTTTTCAAACTATCGTATTGTTAATCTTGGTCTACATAAAAATCCACAAGTACCCGTAACGTTCCAGTAATCAAACAATACACAAGAAACAAAATATACATAACCTGATTCTAAAAGCAAAATTATTACTAAATAAAAAACAACAACTTAAACCTACATAAATGACTAAAAAATAGGGAAAAAATCTCAATGAACACATTTTAAGTTATAATATAATTAAGTACCCGAGAGAAAATCCTGAATTGAGGTTACTTTTGATGACAAATAGTATAAAAGGAATGTACCTCTAATAATTACCAAAACAAATACTTATGCCCATAATTACAGAACCCCCGGTTGATCTAGTGGTTAGTGTTCTGGTTTCGAGTTACCCATGGGGGCTCAAACGTTACAGAATTGATTCAGCTTCGTGAGGAAAACTGGGAAGCTACAATTAGTAGCAAAATCTGGTGGATAAGGCGAGAACAACGTTGATGGGAATTTCGATGTGCTAACCACACAATACCCGACTGAATAGCCGTCTAGCAGGATAACGGTCTGTTACATCATGGCTTTTGGAGAAACTGTACATTTGTTTTTGTCATTTGAACTTTTTTAAATTTAATAAATTGTTATCTTAGTACAGATAATTGTAATTCATAATTTTAAAATTTTATGTTTGTATTCAAAAAAATATTTACTTAAACGTTTAACTCTGTTTTAAAGACAGAAATATTTCCCCAGACCAGACAATTTAAAATGAAATTGAAGCTGGTGAAAAGTCGACAGTTGCGTTTAACTGCGTTTTACACGGGATCTTTTTAAGCATCCCTTTTGTAGTCGAACGTTTAGCGCTGGATTTCTTCTTTGAATTATGGAGACAAATGAGTGGAAGGGTGGGTTAAGACGGGGGTTGGGTGTTGTAAGATAGCTATCTCTATTCCGCTGACATGCTAAAATGAACTTGTCTTTCCTCCAGTCAGAAGAAAAATAACTCTTTATTCGTTATTATTACATACATTTGTAGTATCATGATGCAAATTTTTATTTTTAGACTAGTTTTTATAATATTTGTCTTGTTTTACAAATAACTTAAGAACAATATTCTAGTTTGAAATTAAAATACAATTTTCGTATTTAGAAAATTAAGATACAAATTTGAACGTATATTGGTTGGAATAATAATAGTGTTGCTTTCTAATCTGGATCGTAAATTCAAATGAATTGAAATAAATTTATTACAATCGATGAAAAAACTACAAGAGAAACTAATTTACAAGTCGTAAAAACTAACACAAATAGTATTTAATTACAATAAATATAATCATTAATTTATACTAATCAGACGAACGAGTATTTTTGTAGAGGTGACTAGCAATATGTTTCGTTTGAATTTTTAGAGGCTACACAAGAAAGATGTTTTCAAAACCGTGGGAACCGATTTTGAGTAAATTTTAATTTCATTTGGGTTATATAATGCTAGATAGACGACGTCATTTGAAAAACACTAATTTGTACTCCGAGTCTTTACATCGATTGACCATTACCTAACTTGTTCATACTAAATATACGTGAAAGAGTGAAATGGAAATAACGAAAAACTGAGAATCTGTAATTAGTAATTTAAACGTGCCAAAGTTTAATATTTGTTCTGTTTTCTGTTATCTATTTTAAATATTATTTTCACTTCATTCAGCACTGTACCATACCTCGACGTGATATACAGAGTGTTTCGTAACTCTTGTCCGATATTTTATAAATTGTTCTTTGGGTTGAAGTAACCACACAGCGAGCTTTCAATTGATGGAAACAAGCTTAGTCTGTCCGAGATTTTGTGTTTTGTACAAAAAACTTGATAGTTTTTGAAATAAATAATATATAAAGTCGTAATTTGGTATACATATTTTTTATGTGGCCTTTTAACCAAAAATCATGATATTGTTATGTATTTTTTTCAAAATGGCGCCCGTTTTAAAAGTTTACTTTGGAATATCTCGAAAACAGTTAAATTTATTCAAAATTTACAAGAGACAAAAGGTTTTTCTTTTAAATGTCAAAAAAAAGAATTTAAATCTTGTTCTTGAAAGATAAAGAAATTATTGCCATAACACTGTAAACTAAAATACCCAAAATTAGCCTAAAAACAAAATATTTTTGAATTTGTTTATACTGATGACCGACGGTACTTGATAGAATTCCATGTTATACAAATAAAACACACACAAATTGTTTAGTTAAATTCTACAATTTTATTGGCCAAGCCGATCATGGTTTCACCACTTACGGCATTGACGAGGCTTATTCAAAGACATTGTCAAACTATGGTCGGCTGGACCAATAAATTGTAAAATTTACCTAAAAGAATTTGTGTGTATTTTATTTGTATTTTTGAATTATGATGTTTTTTAATAGTAATAACAAATACCATTGCTTAGTTTACCATGTTTTATTGTGTATATATTGGTCATTGTATCATTCGCCTTGTAGTTAGCATTGTCATTTAAAATTTATGATTAGCTGTTTTTTTATTTATATACGGGGTGAGTCAGACCACCCGTGCAGTACTTATAGCTGTCTTACAAACTTACTTTAACACTTTTTCATTCTCATTTCCCCCTAATTTGGCTCCACTGAATCCAATGAAATTAATTTCAATTTTGAAAAATGCCCCAAAAGGGCCCTTTTTGGGGGGTAGGGGTGCTTTTTGAGGAATTTTCAAATGTAAACATGGGTTGTGTGATACATCATTTTAAAGGTCTAATTACCTTGAACATTTTGGCGCAATCAAAAGTTAATTATCTTTAACCGTATGTACAGGGTGTACCAAAACGTATTGAAATTGGACTTTAAAATAAAATACCGTGTTATCTTAACAGAACTATAATACGGAACAGCACCAGATTTTTGTCCAAGCTTATTATTGAGCTATTCTTTAAGAAAACGTGTGGTACGGGCATTTTTCACTGGATTTTGAATATTTTATAAATGCTCAAAATTGAAGAATTTAAAAAAGCCTAAAACTCAAAATTCTTAAATAGCAACTTATAGCAAATGTTATATCAAGTAAAAGGTATTTTAAAAACAAACATTTTTTGTATTTTAATTTTTTATCTATCTCTTACTGTTAAAAAATGGCAGCCAAAAAACTTAATTATGCCAGTTTACAAAATGTAACAAATAACTTTTATTTGAACAAAAAGGTGTTTATGATTAAATAAACAGTCTCTGATATGTAATAAGACCAAAATTCAACTTGTTTTTATTTTTCAATGTGGCTCAATACTTTGGTAGTAGTTGTCCATGTTTATCTTTAAAACATTGAAAAATAAAAATGACCTGTATATATATATATATATATATATATATATATATATATATATAATGAAAACTAAGCAATAGATTTTATAAATACTGTTAAAAACATTCTAATTTCAAAACATTTTTGATTAAAGTTCATTTTATGTGCAAAGAAATTATATTTTCAGTTTTTGGACTCCCGTTATCCCTCTAGCTACAGTAAAAAAAAAAAAAAAAAAAGTTAAACCAATATTGTTTTTCATCCGAAAGGAGTTTTTTGGGTAAAGTTAACGATTTTCGATATATTAAATATTAAAAATTTTACACGTTTACTATTATGAAAAAATATATAAAACGAGGTCGTAGTTTGTGGTACATTGATAAATGGTCAGATAAAAGATTTTTATAGCCAATTTGGATTTGATATCAATTGATTTCCAAAAATATTATGTTTTCTTCCCTTAAAATATCCAAGAGTTCTGAAACACTCTGAATAATAATTCGAGGAAAACGTTTCTTTATGTATTTGTAAAATTATAAATTGAATAAAAACATTAAACAAAAAGTAAATACACCATTAATAAATAAATACTAAATAGAAAAGAGAGGAAAACATGAACTTTCTTGGATTACATTACACATTAACGGATAACGATTTCTCTTTCAACGTTCACTCGGGCAGAAAGCAGCACACTGTTGAAATTAAATTAGTTAGGAAAGTGAAGTTTCCCTGGACTTTCATGAACTTTGTCAAAGTTGATTTGAGTCAGATTAAATTTTGTTACAAGGTAATGACGTTGTATACGTAAAAATTAATTTTCTAACAAAATCCTTGTTTCCATATAAAATACAATTTTTCGTATAATATATTTATTCATGTATATAATTTAAAACAAGTCCATGGTACTTACCCAGCCATATCATACAATATAATAGCAGATCCTCTAAATGTAATACCCATAACTTAGTTTCTTGGGTCTGGAAGGAAATGTTAAATTGTATTGGTAGATCAAAAAGTTTTATTCAGCAGTTTTATTAAAACAGTTGCTACACAGGTTTTTGGAACCAATATCGTCCACATCCTGTTATTTAGGTTTCCTATGCTACATTGATGCGTTGCGAATTGCATACCTTGCCCACTTGTCACATAGCGAGCAGGTTCTGGGAATTTGTAGTCTGCGCGAACGCGCGGAACAATAAGTCGCAGTGTGTTTTAAACAAAAGGGGAGCCTAGTTGTGTGTTTTGATGTTTGTAAGTTGTTTCTCCAGAAAATAGTCGGCTAACCTCATTTAGACGGGTCCGGTGACCCGAGAAACCATCCTTATTACACAAACACAAGAATTTCCGAAAATAATGAAAAATTACGGTTAACAAGCCAGAAAAATGGCTCCCTTGCAGGTACCACGTTCGTCCCATTTGGTCGTAAATTGTAAACTAAAATGTGCTACTGTCATTTGGTGTTATATGTGGACCATTATCAAAGCTGAGCAGTGTCGTGAATTACAAGGTAGACGTCGAGACAATAGCGGAGAGCCGCTATTTGGAGAAACCCTTTAACGTATGGATGACGTAACTTGTTTAACTGTGGTGCAAACATATTTCCAAAATATAGTAAGGTCCCAATTGTATTAACCACCTAAGGATTTCATAATCTTCACAATTTGCACACTGCATTCATTCAAGTCATCATTTAATACTCTACATTAAAATGGTCCACTTGTGTTGGAGGTTCGTTTTAAGTTTACTGTTACTTAACTTCTTTGTTAAAACAAAACTATTTTTATAGTATTGTACTTAAAAGGAAACAAAAATCGATCTCGCTGTATTGTTTCTTATCAGTAAGACGTACTATGTAAGCAATTGACTGTGAACTGTGTTTAACAATAACTTTTGTCAGCTTATGTTAACAATAAGTTCAATTCGAAAATAATTTACTTTGAATGCATATTTATAAAGTTCATTTTAAATTGTTAATAAATATTCTACAATCGAACTTGATTGGTGACAGTTACAGTGAGAAGAAAACGGTTACGGTTCTTGGCTTCATTATGAAAATTTTCCTGTTCATTGATATAACACAGTGAAGAGTGTTTTGGTAAAATGTGGAACAAGACAAGGTTCATCGGTCTCCCTATAGCCCATATTTGACTTCTTGTGACTTTAGAATCGCAAGACATGAGACTATCTTAAGGGAAATGTGCCGAGGATTAGGAGACTGTTTAAAAAGTGCATGAGATGCTGGGAAATAATTTGAAGGTGCTATTTTCATAGGCGTTGTATATATTAAACAAATATTAATTGACTATATATTTTCAGTACAGAGCTTGCAAATGTAAGAAATTACACGACATAGTCATCAAATTTGTGATTACCTATCTCTAAAAAACAAATTCTACACATTCGATTATTGTATTTATAAATTTATAGGGCGTATACACTCAGGACTAATATGCTGGATAGATAGTTTTTATATTACAACTATGATTTTAAATCGAGTGTTACTACATGAAATAAACCGGTATGAGAGTTGGCTTACCAAAATTTCTACCGGAAAGATAGATTAATACAAAAGAGAAAACAGAAATTATCAAAGTAACAAAAATTTATGATCATGTTTTATAAAAAAAATTAAAATCATGTTCATGTTTGATCATGTTCTCAAAATTCAAATTTGAGAAGTAGAAATTGTAAACGTTCCACGTCTCTTTAAACTTTGAACTCTATAAAGTAATATTTGCTGAAGCAAAACATGAAATACTAAATCCTAAGTTGTACTTTTAAATTTATCTCAATTTTTCTGAAGGATAAAAGTCTTAAAAAATAGTATAATAAATTCGTTACCATGGCAACAATGTTCTATAACCTTGAGCTATAAAACATAATATAGTTGAATACTTTACGCGGAACAAAGTTTTACAAAAGATACATTTCCAATGAATATCAATTCTGAATTCCTTTGAAGTTACTATCACGAGGAAAGATTACAGTTTAAGGTGAAATGAAATATGCTTTGGGAATTCTCATGGGATTATTGTGGGGACGTAAGATTGAAAATATTTATTTTAAAAACAAACATGACTTATACAATCTTCATTTATTTTTCACAGTATAAAGAACATAAAACTTTACAAATAAACTAAATCCTGCATTCATTAATAGTTATTAAGAACCTAAAGTTGGTCGTCATGCGGCAATTTATTGAGAAAAAAAACTTTACATTCGAATTAAAGAAATTACAGAAATGTTCTTGCAACTGCAATATACATTATATTTCATACTATTTTAATTATTTTTAGATTACGTGAGAACCATACAAAACATAGTTTGGCATGTTACAGAATTTAGGTTTAGCTGAGTGTTAGTTATTTAGTGAGCAAGCAACGTGACAACAATAAACATCAATCAGCTGGTTTTTCAGCGTGCATAAATAATCACATTTAATCAATGTTAATTTGTATACTTTAAATTTTTTTGCACGAATCCGCTGTTTAATACGTAAATGAACATTTAGACACAGTTGTACGAAAGATATTAAAAAAAAAATTCAAAATTAACACACATTAATATAAAATGTCAATAGACTACACCTTGAAAAAATTATTTTTTAAATTTTGTTCTATTTATTTAACAGTTTCTTTTACACGTTATTTACATTCAATCTGTTTTATACTAATAAACATTCTAGCATTGTTATATTTTACCTTAGGACTGTGGTTGCTTTTCAAGAGAGAGAGAGAGAGCGGGAGAGAGAGAGAGAGAGAGAGAGAGAGAGAGAGAGAGAGAGAGAGAGAGAGAGAGAGAGAGAGAGAGAGAGAGAGAGAGAGAGAGAGAGAGAGAGAGAGAGAGAGAGAGAGAGAGAGAGAGAGAGAGAGAGAGAGAGAGAGAGACTTACCTGCAGAGACTTGCTGTAAACTGTAAGAAAACCTATAACGATTTAATGTTAGAACGTCGTTGAAACGAAGAAAGTTGGGTTTCTGTTGAGAAGCTTAATTTAGTAGAGAAGAGTAATTTCGTTGGTTTTATTATCCCATCTTCTAGTTATGACAGACAGTAAGTGTCGTTAAAAGATTCTTGGTCTCTTTTATAGTTTTCAAACAAATGTTTCTACATTTTTAACTAGCTAATCAAAATTTTTTTTCTATAACAAAAATCAATGTCTTTTTCTTTCTTTTTTTTCTTTTTCTTTTTTCGAAATACTGCATTTAATTAATCAATTATCCATGATTGTGATTAAAAATTAGTAATGCCGAATTGAATCCATTATATACTGTACGTAAGAAACGTGGAAGAGCGTAATATTTCAAGAACTGATTTAGATAGAAAAATATTCAATCTCTCTCTCTTTTTTTTTAAAACACTTAACCTGAATTTTTCGTACTTTAAGAAAGGTGAACAAACTAAATGTAAAAAATTGGGTTTCATAATATTCCCACTTCACATGAGTGAAGTGTAGCCAAATGTAGCCGAAAAAACCAATACGTTTTGGTAGTGATTTATATGCTTTATATGGTCCATTTGTAAACATTTATATGCCCGCGGCTCCTTATCGGTTATCGAAAAATAGCCAAAAATAAAGAATTGTCAAATAATTTCTTATATCCAAAATGTTTTTCATTAGAAAATTAGTGGAACAGTTAGGTAGCTACTATATTAGAAAAAAAAAATGCTGGTTAATATGTTAAGTTTAGTAAACACCTACCTCTACTTTATTCCAAAAAAATGTTGGGGATTACCTTTTAAAGTTTTTATTAACTTTTGTATTATGGAATAAAACAACAGCGGTCACATGCGTCCGTGCCTTGTAAATTCATGCAGTACCTGTATTAAGTGGCATAAATGATTAAAATAAAATAAAACCTATTACATTTGTCTTTGTAGGTACTTGAAAAGAATCATATACCTAAATTGCATAACGATTTGGCCATCGCGTAATAAATCACTTATACTTATGCCAACTGGTTGAAGTCAAACAAGACTTCACTTCCATTCATCAATTTAGACAAATATCAATCCTCATGTTGCTGAATTATACATTTCAAATTTTGTTAATATTTGTGTGTAACAGTGACTTAAGGCTTCAAAGCACTTTGCAAATACATGATAGATATACTCGCCATATCTGTATATGACAAATTTATTCATTAATTGAAACATATTTTAGATATTCATATTTGAATTTAAACTTACACTAATGATGAATTTTGTATTTAGTCAACCGTATTTAAATTGGGACGACTTCATTAAAAAAACAAAACAAAAAAAAACCCAAATATGAAACGAAACAATACGGTATAGGGGACGAGTGATAACTGATATTTGAGTTTTATTTTTCTTTATTGGTTTTAATTAATAGACCTTGTTTGCAGCGATTTACAAGCGGTGGAATTTTTACATTTTAGGAGAGAAAATATATTATTTACCCAGAAAAACCGGTACGTTAAAAAAAATTGAGGTTGCTGAAACATTTTTGGGAAATAGACATTCAATACTTACAAATAAATTTTGTCAAATTAATTATTGATGCTTTCTCCGTTTTTTTTTTGGATTAGTTAAAGTAATTAATTATTATTCATAACAAACAAAAGATGTTGGCGCGAAAGAATATTTGAATAACATTCCAGTGTTTTTGACAATTTAAAAATTATATAACAAAGTTTATTGATTTTATTACAATGTGTGCCACGATGAGGTAAAAGATACTATAAATTACTTAATCCTTAACGGATTCTTTTGAAACTTTACATACTTTTTTTTAAATGTATCAAAATGTTGTTAAAAAATTTCAACACCCTGGTGTTTATTAAAACAAAACGCAGCAAAAAACAACTTTTATTCCTTAATACTTTTATTCCTTTTAATTTTGCAGGTTTAATTATTGTTGTACATCTGTTCGATTCAAATTAAAAAAAAAAAAAAAATACAATAAAAACAGAAACTTATAACCAAATTCGTTTTAATACAATTTTGTTGACCTTAGAGATGAAAAAAACTTCTTTTTTTTTTTTAGTTAAGCAAAAATTAAAATGTTATGTGGGGGCCATTGTTTTTAATAACTTTGCAGAATCAGTTAGACAATTTCAAGTGTTCCACCAATTGATTGTTATTTGAAACTGGAATCGTAGTGAAAAGTAAACTCGATTTCCTTATAAAGGAAGAGAAGAACTGCTATGCACCTTATTACTCCGTTCTCCAGTAAACCAAATCGTTTGGAAAAGTAGAGCGTGAAACTGGAGTGCCCAAATCTTCAGTGCAGAGAATCGTTTAAGAAAAACAAAAACCACCTACTCCATAACTTACTTGATGATCCGGACAGAAGAGTGGAGTTCTGTTCCCTCATCATTGAGTTTATTAAGACGAATCCTGATTGGCATACTGGTATTGTTTTCTCAGACAAGTCGACTTTCTACATCATTGTTATTGTAAAGCCATTATTTATTACAACACCCAAAACCTTCACGTTGTTCGTCTTAAACTTTTTAAATTAAAATTAATTACTGTCTGGGCGGCTATGACTTCTAACGGCCATGACTGGAAATAGGTATACACAAGTTTTAAATCAACATGAATTGCACCATTTTAAGATTAAGGAAATGGTCTAAGATATTTTTAACAAGATGGTATTTCGCCTCACTATGCAATTCAGTCAAGGAATTATTAAATAACAATCTTCATTTTGATTGGTCGTGGAAGTGAGTTTTTGGATTGGGTACCTTGGTCTCCTGATTTTACTGTGTGTGACTTTTTCTTATGGAATTATTTAAAGGACCAATAGTTTCAATAATTATGTAGATTTGAAGAGCGTTTTGGGAGAGGAAATTCTTTGGATCCCACATAATTACTTTACAAAGGCTTGCTAGTCATTTGTAAGGGTTGATATCATTGTGTCGCTGCGGATGGGTTTCAGATTGAATAAATAAATACAATATTTATCTCACTGTTTATTGGCTTAAAAAAATATTAGTTATTAGTTTGTTTTAAAAGAAAATTGTGTTTGTATCAAATTAAGTTTTAACTATTTTTTTTTCTAAACGAAACAAATCGGTACTTTCTTTCAACGCCTTTTTTCGTGTTGCCGCCATTTTATTTATGTAAAGAGACTAGTGGGTTGAAATTTGTACACAACATTTTGGTTATATAATCAAAAAAGTATGTAAAGTTTTAACAGAATCGGTTGAGGAAATATAAAATTAAAACATACAACATTTGTCAATTATGGTAATAAAAGTAAAAACATTTTCAATAGCCACGCGGATCTAATATGTTTTTCACACTCTTAGGGTTATTTTGACAAATTTGAGTGATTGTGTGATGCATAGGATCTTATATTACACATTTAACATTTTTGTTCACATCACCACATCTTCACGTCACCAATAAAAATACATTGCACGATCAAACTGCTGCAATAATTTTCGATACAAGGGATTCCTTCTATAAATTGTTTTGCAAAAGTAATCTAAGTTGATATAAAGTCAAATTGAAAGGAATGGAGCATAAATCTGAACGATCTTAGAGATTATTTGACTTGAATGTAGAAGATGAAAATATCAAGACATACTTGGACGAGATAGGAAATGACAACGTGCAGTGAAGATTGGAAATAAAGCAAAGACATGTGACGGTATCAATTTAATATTCAATATCACCTGACGATTTATTTTTACGTGACGTAATTGAAAATGAAAATTGTGAAGAAATTACTTTTTTATTTAAAAGATCTGTAAAAACTAAACGCTAATAAAAGCCGTATATTCTGGCTAAGGCTAAATACAGTCGTGGGAAGCTGTCATGAGTGACAGCTGGTTGCTGAGTGAAGCTGGTGCCACAAGTGACACCAGCGGCTACCTTACTTCTTGTGAAAATTTGATTACTTAATTATTTATTGATTATTTACCTAAATAGTTATTACCAATTAGTTATAAACATAAATAAAACATTTATCTTCTTCAGCAAACGTATAAAACATATTGTACAATAAAAGCAATGTGTGGACATTTTTTAGGAATTATAAAACAATGAATTATTTAGATATGGAGTGAAGGGGTTTGGTCAATTAAAGTAATAATGGAAACTGTAAGAAGGATACTTAATGATAAAAGCCAGGATGTAGAGTGGATAATTACATCTTGATTGTGATGTCCTTAATGTAAGTAGAGGTAAACTTTCTGAGAAAAAGTTTAATTTGTTGAAGTAATACTTGGGGCTGTTACTTCTCTGCTTAAATATTGAGAGTAAATTAACTAACATCCTGATTATTCCTTATTGTTGATAATGAAATAAACCTAATGATTCCTCATTGCAAAGTATAGTACAGCTTATTTTATTCATGACTCCGTTGCTTCTTAAATTGTTATAATACCTCAGCCGTTGACAGTTTAAAATTAAGGTACGAATCTACCGGTATGGAGGTTATTACCCTCCATTGTCAAGTTTTATAAACATAATAAAAGTAAAAAAGTCACATATAACAATGACGACACAGTCAACGAAACCAGCTTAACAAATGTAACCTAGTTTATAATACTGGCGTTAAATTCCCCACAGTAAATACTTGTAAAAAACCTGATCATGGTCGTCTTGAGAAATAAGAAAATCTACTTGACTTTATATAATCTTTTTTATATAGTTTCAAAAGAATACATTTTGTATAAATTATATATTCTGGGATGTACGATTAAACAGTTAATTTTAAGTACTTTATTGTGTTAACGAAAATTAAAAATCTGACAAAAAATTCGACAGTTAGAATGAAAAATTGCAGAAAATGAACCTGACAGGATAAATACCGAGCGAGTAGATCGGCAAATCTTCAAAAGATTTCCCTTTAACTTGTAACGTTTGTAAAGTAAAACTATTTGCATGATTTAGAAGTGAAATCAAGGTAAAACTGTGGTACAGACAATTCAAAGATTGTCGTGAAGCTTTTGAAAGGGATAGAGACCTTCAACAGGATGAATATGCGAGAATGTTGAGCGAATAACGGCTGCAAACTACTACCATAAGCAACTGGGAGTGTGAGAACTAGAAAAATGATCTTGAGATTCTAAAAAGATTTTGATAGATGATATTGGAATGAAACATTTGAGAGTCAATGGTGTCATAAGAGAAGAAAGAATCTCATACGACCGTTTCTGAAAGGTTGCTTCAAAATCACTAACGAACCTTCATGTTCGAAGAAGGCAGAGTCGCAGCAACGAAAGGATCTACATCGTTCTACAATGTCAAATAAATAAATAAGGAGTACTATATGGATGTTCTTCGTCGCGTGAGATCTGCAGTAAGATGAAAATGATCCTGGATGGTAACAAAAGGCGACTGGCAGTTTCACGACGACAAGTACATCTTCTCGTTCAGTACATCTTTTGCACTTTTTTGGAAATCAAATAGTTACCTGAGCCTTTGTAGAGCTCACATTTTGCTTCCTGCGATTTTTGAAAGGCAAGAGATTTCACAATATCAACCCAATTAAAGAATACACAACCAGCCACTTGAAGACAATTCTAAAAGACAATTTTGCAAACTATTTAGAAATTAAAGAGAAGCTAATTAAAGGCTAAGGTTGCATTGTCCTTGGACGCTGTATATGTTTGTCAAAAATAAATTGCTGCCAACTTTCCGGACAGATCTCGCATTAGAATGAAATTACATGACATAGTTAGTGCAGTAATCGTGATTATCTAACCTAACATATTCTCAGAAATATTGTATTTTTTTCTTAGCTACCTGGTTTTTGTTAGGGCAGTCTTAATTAGACACAAGCGTACCAAATACATTTTTATACAGTACAGTTCTTAGTTTACTACATGTAAGCTAGGAGTGTTATTTGATTAAATAAACCTCTTCCATGAAAGTTGGTTTGCAAGATAGACTGATACAAGATTAAAAACAGGAACGTATGTTTGACAACGTCCTATAATAATTTCACCAAAAGTCACACTTCTCAAGCTCAAAATTCTAAACGTTGCAATAACTCTATTTTAATTTACCTGAAGGATAAAATGTTTCATACACGTTTTAAAAAAATCGTTACCATAGCAACACAGTTCTATAACCTTGATATAAAACAAAAGATATTTGAATATTTTACACGGAACAAAGTTTTATAAAAGATAAATTCCCGATGAATATCAATTCTAAATTCCTTTGAAGTTCCTATCACGAGGAAAGATTACAGTTTAATGTAAAATGAAAAATGATTTGGGAATTCTCCTGGGGCACTAAACTTAAGATTGAAAATATCTTTATTTAAATCACACAGAACTCATCATAAATCGTAATTTTAATTTATTTTCTGAACAGTTGATGTTTTACATGCTGGGTAGGATACAGACTGACAGTTTTGTTCTAATAAAGATTCTACTAGTTTTTATCTTACCTTAGGACTATTATTATTTATCACTATATAATAACAGTTTATGGAAATATTTTGATATGAATTTTTTTACAACATTGTTAATTTTTCCTCTCTCGTTATAGAAACATGGTCGAAATATTGCCCACGTATCGATTTGAACACAATCGAATTTGTGCATTCATTTAGTCTGAAAGGCTGAACAGAAATTCAACAAATAAATAGATAATAAAGATCATTCAAATATATATATATATTATTTGATTTGGGATTTATTTGTATACAATGCTCTTGATGAGCTACATGAAAATAGTCCGTTAGGTTAGGTTAGGTGTGAAACCTATTAGTGTGTGGTGAAAACTAGATGTGGACAATTGAATTTTTATTCTTTTGGTTATTGTAAGTGTAGCTCATTACAACTGATTTTTGATCTGATAGTGTTTATATTTTATACTAATTCTCAATAACGAATATACTTGTCAAATTAAAAAAATATAAAGGACTTAAACATTGTATCTCGTAATCAGGAAGTTTTCTATTGTTTAGTCAGTTAGATACTTCCATTGGTAAAAACTTTAGAAAATTGTAATTTGAAGGTTGTTTTTATACCACGCTAGTTATGCAAAGTTTACACCATTATATTTAATACTTTAATTCATTAAATACACTTTATAGTCGTATTCGTAGGTAATCTATGATTTTACTTTTTATTTTTTCTCAACTTTCGGAAAGACTTAATAAAATTGTAGAATTTTAGAAAATCTTGTATTTACGTTGATTTAGCCAACCAGTGATTCCGTGATAGAAATGTTTGTATTGACAATTTGTCTTGTTAATTATTATTATATACAATTCCCATAAATATCAACATTCAATTTCAAAGTTAATTATTCCAAGCTTTTGTTCCACAGGTATACCAATTATTATGACAGAATATCTACATTTATTTATATATTAAATATGATATTATATATTTAAATGAATTCCAATGATTTACTGAGTTGTTTTACACATGAAGCTTACTCACCTTCCCATTGGCGACACCCTCGTGTTTTCCATGTCCGTATCGATCCTCGTATCGAATTCCGTTCGATTATCAATCTTATTACGCGAGAGCACCCTGGTCACGTTTCGGCAGCGTCTTCTACTGGTCCAGTCTCTTCTGTTACCAACTGATCTACCGGCAACTTCGTGCCAACTGCAGCCGCCGACAACTGACCGTCGGTAACTATTTACTGGGTCTGACCTCGATTTTCTACCAAACTTGACTTGTATACTTTTAGACATTTGTAACGTGTTAGTAGGTTGGAAGCCAAGCAATTATCTAATTTTTTATAACCTGTTTTAATGATTATTTATGCTCTGGTTTTTATCGGTGGTCTTAGAATATTTATGTTACACCATAACTTAACTCCTAACCTAACCTAACCTAACCTAACCTAACCTAACCTAATCTAACCTAATATAACCTAACCCAACCTAACATAACCTAACCTAACCTAACCTAACCTAATCTAACAACAATACCAACACATACATGATCTTTTGTCATGTTACATAAACTGTCTAGAAAATATCCAGTAGTAAATTGAATATAAACACGTTTGCAAATATTTGAATATTCGGTACCTTTTAGTTGTGTGTTGAGCTCAGTTTATGTAAAATACACCCAAGAAAATGGAATAACAGTGGCAGTAGAATATTAAACAATACAAGTTGTGTTTGCTGCTGTTTTTAATAGTTTGATAGCTGTTATGTGGTCGTTGTAAATTAACTATATGTTTAAGTATCTGTGGTAATTCTTTTACCAAGAGAAAATATCATATTTAATTGGTTTTAAAAGTATTGACCATTTTATTTAATCATAGAAATTGATGTTTACAATATGGTAAAAATATATGTATTCGTTGTTCCAGATAGTCAATTGTAACGATGGTTGAAAAACTTCAAAGTACGTTTGAATTGTGCTATAACCGTTTTCACTCGTACAGGTAAGAAGATATTTTTCATAGCTTTCTTTTAAATTCATGTAAATATTTTGATATTAGATTGTCTATCTAATGCTACCGTACCTTTTCACATTTTTTAGGGACGGTTTTGTGTAGAATGATATACAGATTGTGCGGAAACATGTATTAAGAATATAAAATTTAATTTTACTTCACTATACTTTTCTCATCATATTCTCCTTACATATCTAAAATTTACAATTGATAAATATAATTTGTAAGTTTCTATAAAATTATAAGACCATATGTTGTCGATGAAGTACCCTGAATTAAATTTACAGATTAATTTGAAACTGTTTTGTCTGCATCTTCGTCCAATAGAATATTAAACCTGTCCTATATTATCGAAAAGTACTATATCAGTATATATTATCATACTTTATATTATGTCACTCTCTTTACCCGTCTGCTTGTCTATAGTTTGCCATCTGCCTTACCGACAAAAGGTTTGATATTTTTAGGTAATTTATCTATATATAATTAAAAAATTGTCTATAATTCGGCTCCAATGATTTTATTACACTTTTTTTGATGTATCTACATCGATTTTTGTCCTTCATCAAAAACCTTCTCTTATACTACGTATATTGAGAAAGTAAAATGTACAATAGACGTATGAGAGTGTCAGAGAGAGAGAGAGAGAGAGAGAGAGAGAGAGAGAGAGAGAGAGAGAGAGAGAGAGAGAGAGAGAGAGAGAGAGAGAGAGAGAGAGAGAGAGAGAGAGAGAGAGAGAGAGAGAGAGACACGGACATACTTAAACCTAAATGATAAAAACCTAAAGTTTGCAATTCTCTCGAGCAAAAATATGGGTGTCTGTGGCGAGACTCAATTTAGTTAGGGAAAGTTATGCATTGGTTTTATTATCCTTTTCCTTGCGTTGCAGGTGACAATAAATGTCGTTAAAAGATAACTTTTTAATTTTGATGTTACTTTGTGTCTAGAATCAATATCTCTAAATATTTTAATTAATAATTTATAGTAAAACTTGAAATGTAAATTTGAACAGGTATTGTAAAAAAAAATGCGTATAGTTTGGAAATACATCAAGGAAACATTGTGCAGTATGTAGGTAAACGCATTATCCTAACCTAACGGGACACTGTGGTATGCACTCACGACGTACAATGTTTTATCTGTGACACGCCAGAAATACGACTCGTGGAATATGTTGCACACGTTCGCTGCTGTTTCCACTCAGAATGGTAAATATTGTAGAGGCAAACGTATTGTAAGTCTATTGGAAAAGTGAATCGTTTTGGGAGTTTAAAGCCGAATTTAATAAGAATAATTCACCTTTTTCCCAATTATAATATTTTAAAATGAAATTTAAGATTTGTTTGTAACATTGATAAATCCACACTGGTATTTAATTAAAAAACTATCCATTTTTTAGTTCTACAAAGGATAAGAAAACAAGGGATGTTGCATTGGATACCGCTACAAAGGGGCGTTTAAAGCACTGACGTGTGTGACAAGCTGGTTACGGCAGGATAGCATTTTGATTTGTTGTAATAGTTTGGAAGAACCATTAACAGTTGAATGTTGAATGAAATATTCAAAATATCAGTAAAGATGGATTAGTCTTGTAGGACTCGTTACTTATGAAAGAAGTCCTATCTGCTGGATTCGTTGGCACTTCATTGGTTCTGAGTAAGGAAAAACGGCGAGGTTTTAACTGGATATTGTGGTTTTATATGGATTTACACAGGATAGTCGCTTTGCATAGAGTCCATGTTGTAATCTATTCAGACCAAGTAATGACATCACTGGACACATAATCTTCGACAGATAAGAGGCTAGTGCTGTTATGAGTTCAATGTTCTAATGATCTATTGCATTTTTTAATTTAATTTTTTATTTATTATTACAATCTTAATCCATAGATTAAATAAGTAACTCATATAACATAAAAAAAAACATGTATTAAAAACCTAGATATTAACTAAGTCCTGCGGTTTATGACGCTTAAGAGGCGGTCGGAGTCACCCGCGCGGTCCACCTGCCCTTCCGTCTTTTTAACATGGGAGGAACTCTTAATTATGTAATATTGGCTATGCATGAAAATTTTAAATTAAAATATAATGGTACAACCAAATAAATAGTATTTACCAACACGTTAATGTAGAAAAATGTTGTATTTACTTTGTACCGACTCGAAAAACAGTGAAAACAAATTGTTATTTTCCCATAAGAAACACGTACTTTTAGGATGATTTTGTCGACGTTTTAAAATTAATGTACAAGCCTAATATACATAATTATTCTATAAAAAGTACACTCATACTATTGCAATTGTCTCTATTATTTACTTTAGTAATTTTAACCGTGTTTACTATTTATACTAGGCATTTTAAAATATGTTAGCATTTTCAATGAAAAATACAGGGCGCAGTAGTTCGGCCGTTAACCTGCAGATAGGGTTGGCGTCGCTCGCTTGCTCGTCGATGTTGTTTTCAGTTGAACGTAATTGTTTTGAATAAAAAAAACTAATTTTCTAATAGAGCAAGGTAATAAAAAAAATCAAATGTAACGTATTTATTTACAGTATTTCTTTATAAACAACATTCTTTGTAAATACATCATGTTAGTTTTTCAACAATCGGCTACAAAAAGAAACTTTTTTTTTTTAAAAAAAACCCCGTTAGGTAAATAATCGTTGTTGGTTAATTTTTGTGCCTTTTGGCGTGTTTCTAATGTAAAGTGTAGTATGTTTTAATGTATTTTTTTCGTGTATGCTATAATATTTATTTGTTTGAATTTCAGCTCTTTTTGATCGAATATGATCTTTCTCTGTGTAAATAATTTCATTAGTTCCATACTTAAAACTGTGATTCTATATTATTTTAGCATAATTCCACGTCTAAAAATTGGATAGCTTCCACGTTCACATGTCGATGAAGTTTCTTTTCATGGCGAGAAGCGCAGTCTTGAAATGCCTCATTCACACTTTTCAGGTTTACTTCTGAATGAAGGTCATCATTCCTTTGGTACCATCTTGCATTTGTAATTGTACGAATAATACGATTTCGTATTCGTTGTATAATTTAATTGATTTGAGGGTTTCGTACATCCCCATAATTCTGCACCATAAGTCCAAATAGGTCTAATAATTGAAATATACAATAATCTCTTGTGATACAAAGCCAATTGGGATTTTCGTCCAATCAACCAATACAGATCGCGCAGTTTTTTTTATTTGGTCTGCTTTCATACATACATGATGCTTCCAAGTAAGACGTTCATCAAGATGCATTCCAAGATATTTAGCAGATTTACTCTGTGGGATTAGTTTGTTATTAAGATAGACTCCAAAGCCTGGATCTATGTGCCGCAATGAGAATGTCACTTGAGAAGATTTTAGTTCATTAACCTTAATTTTCCAGTCGTCTGTCCATTGAGTTTTTTTATTTAATGCCAACTGTAGGTTTACTATTGCTTCAGCATGTGATTTATTCGCAGCCAATATGACAGTATCATCGGAAAAATAAATGTAGCTATTGTGGTTTTATTTGTAGTTGGAATATCTGCTGTGTATAACAGGTAAAGTATCTCTTGCATGAAGAACTAATAATTGGTGAAGAGTTAAAAGTCATTAGACGAATCATCAAGCTGAAGTACTTATACTTCAGTTGTTGTGTTCAGTTACACAACAACCTAACAGTGGTTTAAATAACCTTATCCTCTATTTATAGCCTAAACTAAGTGGTACATCATTATAATGTATCATTATATAGTGTTTAGCACTGAAACCATCGGTTCATATTTTATTATTAATTTAAATAACCCTTTATTAATATGGCATCAAATTCATATTTCATAATGTATCATTACGTGAAAAAAAACATTACATAATGAATTATTATGTTCAAAGTGCATAATTTGGGTCTGTGAACAAATCCAAATAGCCATTAGGAATAATTATAACGCTATAAGTAGGCTAATCCATTATGCGTCAATTTATATGAGTATGTTATGTAGGTTATTGATAATGTCTGAAAAATATTCAGTAGTATATGGAACATAAACATGCTTGCGTTTTTAAATAAAAAATATTGTTACCTTTATAGTTTTAATTTCGTGTTGAGCTCAGCAGTTTACGTAAAATATCGCCAAGTAAATTTAACAACAGAAGTAGCAGAGTATAAAACAATACAATTTGTGTTTGCTGCAGTTTATAATAGTTTTGATAGCTGTCATGTGCACTTTGTAAATTAATTATTTGTATGGCTGGGAATTGTTTGAATTTCAAGTGCAACAAAATATTGTTTTGGCCTGATTTTAAAGTATTCAATTATTTAAATTTGTTGTAAATGCATTTAATCTTCAAATTTATTATATAATATTTGGGTTACTATTTAGTTTTATCATACTTTCTTATTTCTTTTAGTATATAGCTTCGTGTTTGTGCTTCTATTAACATTGGAAATTCTATCAAGTACCTTCGGTTGTTAGCATTACTCGTATTTCTAGTTTACATCAATATAAATACGTTACGATTTCGTAACACAAAAGTAAAATTGACGCAATTCAGTTCAAACAAGAGTTTGAAAACAATATTTATAGTAATCAATAGTAATTTATCACTCCAATTATTATCAAGACGGAAGTTTCCAATGATTAAATCATCATCTTCAGTTTCGACGTATTTCTTAAAATTTACTGGGCGTTACAGGAACCTGATGACAACGTATCAGGAGAATTTTGCGCTGCAGACAAAAAACTTAAGTTTACAGCGAAAATCAATCTATACAACGTGATAATTAATGAATTTAAACATTAATTTGACGTAATGAGGATTGTGATGTCACGTAATTTTCGCAGTTGGGAGTGCCATCATCTTCTGATCGTTTCCCCGTCTCCGGAACTTTCACGTAGAATAAAGTCGGACACAGTGAAGTTACGACGATAATTGTGGTTTTACTCTACAGTTCTGATCGTAATTCTTAGATCGTGTATATAAAATATTTTTCGTTTTCCTGGTGAAGTTTGAGTTAATGTTAAAAATAATCAAATTTCAACGTCATATTACATTAATAATGTCATATTACATTCATAAATAAAACACTTGAAAATTTAGAAATCGTATACGTGTGGAAAAAACATCTCAACAGATGGGTGATACCCCTAAAAACCCGCTATGACAGATTACTACGATTTCGTATACGAAAGAAAGGCTCCGTGGTAGCGAGTATGCGCGTCAACAATGGCGACACTATTTTGACGCGGTTGCGGTCATGTCAGATAGTGCGTGTTTCATAATTACGTTTGCCAACAAACCGTTTTATAACGTGTGTGATCGTCTTTGGTCGAACATCGTAGGTTAGGTTAGGTTTGGTTAGGTTAGGTTAGGTTATGTTAGGTTAGGTTAGATTAGGTTAGGTTAGGTTAGGTTAGGTTAGGTTAGGTTAGGTTAGGTTAGGTTAGGTTAGGTTAGGTTAGGTTAGGTTAGGTTAGGTTAGGTTAGGTTAGGTTAGGTTAGGTTAGGTTAGGTTAGGTTAGGTTTGGTTAGGTTAGGTTAGGTTAGGTTAGGTTAGGTTAGGTTAGGTTAGGTTAGGTTAGGTTAGGTTAATGTGTTGACGTTAATCATAACTTAATTTAACGTAAGTTTTCTGCTCTTACTTCAAATCAGCTACGCCAGTAAGGGAAGTGAGTGAGCGATGAACTATAAAATACGTACACATTGGGTTACGATAGTTTTACTTACACAGAAAATACCCTCAAATTAGATCAACGTATTTAGTCAAAACTGTATTATTTAATGATGAAAAGAAGTTGATTGGTGACATCATGATATTTACCCAGCCCTGCCATCAAATGTAATACAAGTAGATCGTGTAAATGTAATGCCAAAAGTTCGTGTCTTTGGTCTCGTATGGTGAATTGTATAATTAGATCATAGGTGCTTGTCCAGTAGTGTATGTTTGTTTCTAACAGTTGTTACATAACTTTCTTGACATCGGCTAATATTCAACTGGTCTCGTAGATGTGTATATATTTAAAAGTCTCCACTTGCTTCGCTCTTCCGACTCGGTCTTGCGGCATGTTGTCGTCATTACACGAAAATAACATTATATTGGGAGATTAGAGTTAGAAATTACTTCACTCTCATCGTTGAGAGCTGGGGTTGGTACAATAGCATACAGAATAGAAATCTGAAAAATCGTATCTGCTTTAGTTTGTGAATATAAAATACTTTTTTAAATTACAACTATTTTGACATTATCAATTGGATTTTTCTGAATTTCAAGAGTTCTATTATAGTCTCCTATACTATCTTTCTGTCATATATTTTGTAACCGTGCTTACGGCTATCATACAAAATTTCTTCTATCGTACATACGTATAGACAACAACGACATCACTAAGGGGACGGACGGCATGTAGAAAACTTAATTTTTAATTGGATTATTCAGAATTTCAATAGAGTTCTGTAAGAGTTACATTCCCCTATAACAGATACCTATAATTATTTTTCTATCGTATAATTCCTGCTATCGTGCTTACTTAGGCCTACGAACGACAACAATTATTTAGGGGATGGACGGGATCAAGAAACTCACTTTTCCTGTGTCCTAAGACTATGGAATATAAAAATCAATTAAAAAACAGAGGTCAAAATATTTGTAGTTTACTACACTTAACCTGTACTTTGTATAGACTACTGGCTCAGTTAGCTAAAACATAATTTAATAGACTACCATATTTTTTATTAAACTTTCACGAAGGATAAATTTGATTTAATCAACCCTATGTGATTAGAAACAATTCCATTAAAGAAAAACCACACATCAGTACGGTATAGGAGTTTTTTGAGTTTTATTTTCCTTCATTGGTTTTGATTCCCAGCCAGTTACATTACTGCCACGTGTATTGCTTGCAGCGATTTTGATGCGGCAGAATTTTTAGCTCGTATTACATTTTAGGAGACAGAATTTAATTACAGCGAAATAAAATTTACTTTTAAAAAGAATGTAACACAGTTTGTAGAAATATTTCCAGGGAAGAAAATATTATATCATCTTACAAATAAATTCTGATGTCAAATTAACGAAAGATGTATTATTCTGTTTCTATTGAATTACAGTTCATTTCTTAAAGGTAATTTGTTAATATTCAAACGATTTTAGCGAGAAATAAAAATACTATTTTATTAACATAAATTAATTTTGTTAATTATAATAGCATAACAAGAAATACGTTTGTCACTTGTGATAAAAAATAAATAAAAAAATGATAATATAAATTCACTTGCTATGCAGATCAATTATTTCTTACAGTTCTTTTGACAAATCTAAAAGTTTGAATAGTCAAAGGACTTATATAGTTCACAATTCTTTAGCAATTTCGAAAAAGCAACAACACATCTTCGCGTCACAATAAGAGCACATTGCATGACCTAGCAACTACAATACTTTGCAATACAAGGAATTCCTTCTATAAATTGCTTTGCGAAAGTAATCTATGTTGTGATATAAAATCAAATTGAACGATAAGGAATATAAGTCTGAACTATCGTCTTAGGAAATAGTTGACTTGAAAGTAGTCGACGATACATAAAAATCTATATACGTATACATATTTTTAAAATAATCTTATTTTCATCCCGATTATTTAAGATATTTGTATCAAAATGTAATCATTATTTCCCTCAAAGGCTTACTCATAATAAGTACGGTTGTGGTAAAGCCTAGCTGGATCTTCACCCTTTATTCATGCAGTCTCGCTGTAACCAAATTAATTACAACACAACTAATTTATTTTATTTACTGCCATTACGACTATTGTTATAAACTAGTATGATTAACACTTACCGTCATCAAGTTAACTGCCGTATGATATAAAAAAAGTCGGGCGTTTCGGCTATTCAGCCATTATCAAGTTTAAGTTGGAGAAGCTTCTCCGTTGCCATGTAACACTAAACAAAAACACATTTACAAACATTTAAATAAATTATTCATATATACACTCTGTAAAAACTGTCCGGTGGACCCACTGTCTTGCAATGAAATACTGTTCATCGTTTAAAACATGATAAACTGGTTTTCATGTCTTTTTGTTTATTGATACATGACAACGGAGAAGTTTCTCCAACATAAACATGATAATGGCTGAATTGCCGAAACGGTCGTTTAAATCAAACGACAGTTGACTATTGATGACGGTAAGTGAAATCATACTAATACAACACAACTTCCCACCAACTATCACTATATTTGTGCACATATACAAGTCCACAATGTTCTTGTCAGTAGGGTTTGTGTGCATGTAGCAGCTGAGGATGATGACTTAGTCATTGAAACTTTGTGTTGCATAAATAAAGTGATTTTTTATTGTAAGTTGTGTTGTAATTCATTTGGTTATTGCAATTACCACTAGTGTAGCTCATTAAAATTGTTCAAATAAATGTTTTCCATCTCATCTTTTAGAGTATTCGAAGATTAAAGAACTTTCAACAATACTTTTCTTTTTTTTTATAATAAGGCGACAATGACTCAACGGTTTTTGTCTTTAAACAAAAAGTATAAAAATATAATATAATCGTTTCTTTTAACAACGGAAATCTTTCAACCGTAAACATTTTTAGTCATTCCAATTAAAAGTTGTGTATAGACAGACTCATATTCCGGAACTAGTTTTAAATGTGTTAGTCGAATCTAAGATAATGAGATACATTGAAAACAATATTTACATAATTCTAGTCTTAATATCTTACAGAAATCGTTCATTTTCATTTGTAACCAAACTAGATTATTTCAATTATTTTCAACGTCAGATAAAACATAGTCAGTAATGATATTAAATGGTGGATTGATGACGTCACATGTCTGTTTTATATTCAAAACCCACTCCATGTTTTTATTTCCAATCTCGTTCAAGTCTTTTTTGATATTATCTAAAACGTTCAAGTCAAATAATTTCGAAGGAAATCGTTCAGATTTATATTTCGAATCGTTCAATTTACTTTATATGAAATTAAATTACTTTCGAAAAACGATTTATATAAATAATAAATTACATTACAAAATATTGTAGCAGTTTGATCCTTAAATTATGGTACTTTTGCATCGAAAACAATCATTTTGCTTCTAGAGATGAAACATGATATAATTTGATGCAAACAATAGAACTAGTATTTCTTCTGTGTTTACTGTTATACAACAGCTGTTTCGGGATAAAGTCTCTACTTTAACTGCTTGTCGAAAGTTAAAAATAAAACACACTACACATAATAGTGGATGTGTCCTAGCTTTGTGTTATAGAGGTATGTGTTGTGTTCTGTGTTTTAATTTTTAAATGTTGACAAACATTTGATGATAGGATTTTGTCCTAAAACAGCTCTTATGCAACAATAAACATAGATGAAACATCAGTTCCACTGTTGACGTCAAATAAAATAAATATTTCCAGATAACTAAAAACGTGTTTTGTGACTGCAAGTATTTTTTTTTGTTTTTACGCTAGTTTTCTCGGAAAATACAGGAGATACAATTCTCAGATAAATATTTGTTAAACTTTTTTAGCTCGAAGTAAATATCAAATACACAATTGCGCACGGAAAACAATTATTTTTGCTCCTAGTGATGAAATGTAACATTTCAATGAATTGTGAACTTTGTAAAGTACCCATGCAGTATTATTTACACATATTATCAATATAACTACATTTCACGAAATAATTGATCACTTGGCGATTAAACTAGCTTGAAATGTTGTATTTTTTGTTATACTAATGTAATTAAAAAACAGTTATATTTTTTAAAATAATATTAAAAATTTAACTTTATAATAAAATTTTAATACTTATTATTATAATAAACAAAAAAATCTGTGTACGATTTATTTATAAACACTGAAATTGCCTAATTCAAAAGTAAATTATTCACATATTCTTTCTAGCTAAAAAACTTTATATCTTTTTACTTTTTTGAATTACCTGTAAGCGATTTAATCAGAAAATGGCATCTATTGCACTTGATTAGAGATTTTTTGTAATGATAAAATGATTTCCCCCCCCGGAAATGTTTAATTTAACTCTTTTTAATAATCCTATATTTTAAATGTATATATTTTCACTATAAATGTATTTTATCTCTTAAAATATAACCAGTTAAAAGCTCCCTTGCATATAAATCCTTGCAAGCAATACTCGTGGCAGTAATGGAACTTCTGGGGAATCAAAACCAATAACGAAAATAAAACTCAAACACCAGTTATCACTGATACCTATCCTGTACTATTTTATGATGTGTGGAGTAGACTTTAATCAAACACGGTTAATAAATAAAAAAATTACATTAAAATATGTACTCTTTGTAAATTCAGTTTTAGCTACCTCAAACATTTTGCAATTTGTAGTTAATGGGTTTTCCAATATTGATTAAAATTGTGTTAATCGAGTATTTTGTTTCAGAAACGGATTTATACGGTGTATCCCACGAAGAGGTTCACTTTTGATATTCTATTAATTATTTATTCCTAAACCGATTCTTTTGAAACTTTACATAACTTTACAAAATATGGTGTGAAAATTTCAACAAGCTGGAGTTTAAAAACGTCATGTGACTAATGCATCTTGAAATACTTTCACTGAAAAGTTTGATGATATCATTTGATTTTTTTATATAGATGAAATTTGTTAGTAGTTTGGGGCAAAATGTTTAGAGGATGCAAAGTTTCCAAACACGATTGTTTAGAGCGAACAGAAAATCCGTAAAGATTGTTTAATCTTTGAATTCTGAAACTAACCGGAGTACCATCTTCTCGTAGTGAGTCTGGCATTGACTAGACTTAAATTTTTTTCTAATTGGTTTCAATTTCAATTTTGTTAAATTTTACAAATTCATTGAGAATACTAATTTATTTTTATTCGTAAAAAAGAACAAAAATATATATTTAGAGGAGATGGTAATACTCAATTTTGCATACGTCTAATTATGAGATTGTATTCTTTTTTTATTTATTTATGTTTTTAGAAGGATTCGCGCCAATGAAAGCATATTTATGACTTCATTGATACGGTGAGGGGTACGTTATAGTCTGACATAAATAGTTTTTTAGTCTGGAGGGTCGCAAAGCTATCTAATAGTGTTTCTCAAATATAATGTAACTAGCTGATGTTCCTAGTTTCACCTGGGGATAGTTGAGATAATTTTATAAAGAAATACTTTTGTTAACACAACCCTAATGGTGGTGCTATGGAAATAAATTATGCCCAAATACAGCAACACACCAATTATGATCAAAATCAACCCATAAATAACAAAGATATGATAGTTGTTTTAGGGGTAGAAACACCCTTGTAGTGGAACATTTTCAAAACCCTTTCGTAGATCGCGTCTACAAACCTATCCCAAAACCATGTTAAAGAACATGTTCATAGCTCTAGATTTCTTGGATCCAGAGATTTCGTGATCAGTCAGTGGGTTTTAAGATAAATATATTTTGATTTTATAGAAGGTAAGTTCATTAACCGTGGATCCTATTTCTGTTAATGGCTAATTTATTCCTGTTTTTCATAACGCGTTGAGAAAAACTTTAAATAGAAAAAAACACCTCGCGACCGTTCTGCCAAGAACATTCTTGGAAAATCAGATTATGATAATAATGGTTTTTAAAGGCATACATATAAATGTATTCATATGCGATGGAAATTATTTTATATTAAAATACTATTCACAAATGAAAATTTAGTTTTTGTTTTCGTGGTGTGTATTCTCAAGGGTTTTTATCCATTGCTTTTAATGCATTGATAATTAATGAAAATCAGCTGTTTACATAAATCACGTGATGATTTTTAAATTTAATCTAGGTGTTTATCTTGTGGTAGATTTATAAATCTGTACAGGATCCTGAATTGTTTTCATAAGAAGAGGAAGGTTTAGTCAAATATAATTATTTTCGTTATGCATAATGGTGTTTGTTGCAAATATTTTTCACTCTTAACAACTTTAATGTATTGAACATGAGTGATTTTTTTAAATATTTACTAGTTATATTCAAACATAGATACTCAAACAAATAAATAAATACTTGGAGGAAGGGTTAGACGTAGTCTGAGACCTGATAGACGGCTTTTAATCGGGATGTACAGCAACAGTGGATAGAGTTCCTGTCGCCGTAATTTTACATTTCACAACCAGAGCTAGCTACTACTTTTAAGTCCCAACTCAAACCCACTATGCTGGGTCAACACAATAACTTTTCGGGTCCACACGAAGATCGAATCCAGTGTCTATTACACACAAAACGACAGCAGTAGCCACTAAAACAAATGTAGGTTTCTATATCGAGAATTTTCTATTTTCTAAGTATTGTCTTTGACTAAGTTTTGTAATTTAGTTTATTGCAAACGTTTATTATAATTCAACTTATATTAGTATTATAAATAAATAAGAAAGAAGATTTCCTAAACGAAATAGAAATTTTAATGAAAGCTATGTACTACGACTTAGGTGGAACAAGTAGTTCAACCCGTGCACTATAGTGAACTTATATAAAAGTTGGTATACCGTGGGATCTTAGCTGGACCTACTTTTTTTCATGTACTTTTGGATTAGATCTCCTCTCTCTCTTTTATCTTTTCTATGAGGTCTCTCTTGACTACCTCTTGTTCTCTTCCGTCCCTGACACTATCAGAGTTTTCAAGTGTAAGGGTTTTTTTTTTTTTTTAATCTTATTTATTCCTTATTAGGAATTTATATTGGCTGATATTGGTTTTTTGCTTTTAAAAACAAAGGTAAATAACAAAGTATCTCGCTGTCTGCAACTTTCAATAACATTAGGGGTGAGATAGGTGTGCCTATTGTCTTTACTTTTATCGTAGGTAAAGTCATTAGAGTTTAAGGAGGAAGGGGATGAAGATTGCCGTTGGATTTGGGAAACGGACGGAAAGATGTTGACTATGATAATGTCGTTTCTATTTTCGTTTGCAAGGTTGTTTAAATTAGAGGAAAACTGTTGAACTTTATTTGTAAAGGAGGAAAGGTGAAAATATAATCGATTGAGCGGAAGAGAAAAAATCAATAGTGAACATTCTGCGAGAGAAGATGTTCGAAAGGGAAATATGTTACACAACACGGTGAAGTTGTCATATTTGAGGAGTATAGTGGCGATGAGTGGAACATTGGATGAGGATTTGAAGAGCAGGATTAGAAAAGCGGCACAACACAGTTGAGAGAGAGAGAGCTGTGTAACAATACAAAGATGTACTTAGATCAATCAAATATAAGGATATTTAATACGAATTTTAAGTTTGGGCTTGGGTGACATTTCAAACTTGAAGGTGTCCTGGAGTAAAAATGAGAGGTTCTGATCAGTCAAAAACGGAGATAGAAATATTTTGTGATTATCAAACTTACTCCATTCTTTCTATACTGTGTGGCGTACCACATGTGGGTATCCTAAGTTGCCTAACGCTTGGTTATAAGGCGCAAGGTGTTTGGAGATATTAAACAGTGGGAAAGAAAACATCTACTCCACTCGAGGGGAAGGAACATACCTTCAGATCAGAGTGCGTGCGACCTGTAGTGAGTACGGTTGTGTTTTAGACGGTTGATATATTTTACGAACCGTAGGCTCTAAAACTCAGCATGGACACTTAAGTCAGAATAATAAAAATAGTCTTAAACCCCAAAGGAGTTTGAGCCGACGCGCTTTTCCTATTAATTATGTGATGTATTAATTATTTACCCCTGTCCCAATTCAGACCTCTTCTTAGCGAGTCAACTACCAGCCAGGTATTTCTAGTAGCAGAAGGGGGAGATTCCTTCTTCCTTGTTTCTGAAACCTGACTTTCCTTCTTTGCTTCTACTGTCAGGATTATGATTTCTATTATTTGACTTTTCTGTACTATGAAATTGAGAACTCCCAATGTTGACAATCGGACAGACTGCTCAATTTTATCAGTATGTTGGGTTACATGACATCTATTACAGACTCGTTATTTTTCATTTTTCTCTACTTATTTTTCCCACTAGCAGCAAGGCAAGTTTTCATCACCCCGCCACCTAGAGCACATATTTTGTCGGGTAAGTCTAAAGATGCAAATCGTGTATATTGTATATTGTCGGGTATATTGTAAGAGATAAAATGCGAAAATCTTTGAGCACGGGTCTAGTTACACTCCAGGTTTGGGTTACAAACATAAGAAAAGGGAAGAACGAATATATAGTAAGTTGGAGTTAAGGTAAAACACGGCTAACAGAATAGAAATATAAACCTGCACGAGAATGAGAAGTGGTGCATGTTAGAGGTAAGAACAGGATTATAAGTAGTAATTTGAGGATGCTTTTTGCAGTGGATCCACACTGAGGGATAGGTTCGCCTACCCCTACACTAATGTTTTCAACAGTTTATTGTTTTTTCCTGTACACAATTCATTAAACACAGCTGTATATTCGGAATACGGATCCAAATCAGAGTTGAATATTCAAATCAAAAAAACGTAAAATAATTCAATCATAACGTAAATCAGGAGATAAATCAACAGCTGTGTTTCAAACACTGACAAATGTTCTCTCCTTAACTTGATGTGTTTCCACAACAAGTTATCAATCAATATAATCTGCGATTACAATTTGCTTCTCAAATAAGCTGAGGGTATTAAGTGTTTTCTGATAAAGCCATTTATTTGCCATAGCATAATGATTTATTTCCCTGGATTTTAATATGTTGGTTTAAAAAGTACAGGATAGTCAATAAGTCTGTGATCTTATGATTGCCGTACGGAAAACATAAAATATTGTAACTACTGCCTGGAAATACTTAAGTCACCTGACACGTCATAAAATTAGGAATAATAGATCTCATAAGTGTCTCCCTAATTCTATTAGTGGTGGTAGCGACTGCTCTGCCGCTATGTAGAGTCTAAGTATTGTGTCAAAGAAAGGCGTGTTGTGATTATCATGTTATCTGTTGGGAAGAACATTATATCATTATATCTGCTCAAGGGAACATTCTAGTGGTGCAAGGGAAGAATTCCCATATGTACAATTTCGAGTCTCGCTTGTGCTTAAACACTGACACGAGCAATGCGAGTTATATATATATAAGTCAGTTTGGATCTGGCTAACGTTAAGAAAGTAGTTAGATTATGGTGCACAATTACTAGGTTCAGTAATTACTGTTTTAAACAACTTAGCCAACCTTTAGAGGATCTGTTTGCATAACATTTATGATGGTTCTGGGTAAGTACTATGATTGTACAAATGAAATTGTTTTAAAACGTGGAAAAGA
The DNA here is from genome assembly GCA_963513935.1 of Aphrophora alni. NCBI lineage: Eukaryota > Metazoa > Arthropoda > Insecta > Hemiptera > Aphrophoridae > Aphrophora > Aphrophora alni. Next base: position 8,868,640 of record OY740768.1, read on the forward strand.
GGACACTGGATTTGCAGTTTTCGCTAAGGAGGCGTATATCCATTTGACTGGGAACGTCAACAATCAAAACTTACATGTTTGATTTGCACACCACAATCACTTCCAGTGGTATAACCCTGACAAGATTCATAAGAAAATATAGAGTTTTGATGCAAGATAATGAATCAAACAACATGTTGTGTAAATCTACAGTTTTAGAAAAGTGAAAAAGTAAATTTCAGAAGGCTTGCTTATTAATAACAATTTATCACAGTAGATTTGTAATTCTATATCAATTATTAATAAACTACTCCAATTTACACTACAAGTTTATAGAGTAGTACATCAGTATATCCTATGTTTCGATCAAAATAGTAAGAAGACATATGACTGTATGGTACAGTCTGTACTACTGAAAACTTTACATTACTAAACAAGCAATCAGTTTATGTTTTAGGTTAGAATACGATTATTGTCAGCCACCTTTGTTGGAGACGCTGATGCATGTGATTGCTTCGTTTGCATGTTTGATGGATTTATTTGTTTCTGAGACCCAATTAGCATCAATACATTCTGATGGGGAATTTTAAGTGGTTGTGCTCTGTCAGTGTCATAGGAATAGATAGAAATAGAGAATTATAGGATTTTTTATTGTGTTTGTTGTTCAATGGTAAAAAACCTCTCGGCAATCATTGTCTTAAAAAAAGAAGAATAAAAGGTAAAATTAAAACCATAATGGTTTTTGGTGTTTACAAGACAACATTTACTTCCTGTTTTGATAGTTTTAAATTATTTCCAGCCATCTCGGATGCACCATCTTGAAACTAGATTATTTTTTTAAAAATAGGAATAAGGTCATGTGACACATGTTTTTACATTGTATTTAATCTGAGTTTAATTGTGGAATCTGTTTTTAAATATTTAATTTCTTTCAAAAGTTATGATTAATACAACTACAGAACATTTAAAACGATAATTTACAGGTGGACAAATGAGTTGTGTACTTATTGTTAAAGATAATGCTGTAGTTTAAAACTTGTGATGCTCTAATTGTTGCCGAAGAGTTTATAAACGTTTATAAAATCCACAAACTACTTTAAAATTTGTCAGATCAGTAATAGTTGTTCATTTACGTTTTGTGGTTGGTTAAAATAATAAAGTTTATAACTGTGCCAAATAGCTCTATGGCGACAATTTGAGCATCTTTGAAAATCACAAGTTCAGCACGTAGTGTTTAAAGGTAACCCAACTAATTTGTCAGTGTGTAATTTATGGTTTTAAATGTTCTTTAGTTGATAATTATTTAAGGAAATGTGATATAAAATAACTGATTGAACTCAGAATAAAACAACAATCTAAAAACAGGTGTCATGTGACCTTATTCCTGTTCAACAAATTAAACCTAATTTAAAGACGGCGGTTTAAAAATTTAAAACTATAAAAACTGGAAGTAATTTTAGTTTTATAAACATGTACGAAAAACGAACTTTTTATTTTTAGTAGTTTTAAATATACTTTATTTATTCCATACTTTATGAACTTTCTGTATACAAGGGGAGTTCATAAACTCATCCTAAGCCTAAAAGTATTTTAAGAGTACGCGTAATTTGTGATTTTAAACTAAGACAACGGTAATACCCGCATAACACTTGAAAATGGCTGAATAGCCGAAACGGCCGTAGTGATATAACTACAGACAAACATAGACTATTGTGACGGTAAGTCTTATAATATATCTAATTTAATTGAAATCCATTTGAGACAACATTCATGGTCCATTTAGTTTTTACACTTAAATTATTTTTCCTTTACATGTGATTCGTGACTAGTTTTGATTTATTAATCTTCATATTTCACACAAAAATGCATGAAATAAGTTAGGAGCTAATTTTCAGAATTTATATCTTTTTCAGTGATCAAATTACAAGCTTTAAACTTATAACTCTTTTCTACTAAGTTTAACAAAACTTGATCAATTCCATCTCACAAATTATTACAAAATCCCCCCCTTACAATAAAATTATTTGTAGTTAAAATATTACACACAGCAAATTTGTATAAAAACATTTTTGACACAAATATTCATCCAGGACTTTGTTTTTTCGATCCTCGTGTAAGGATATACTACGTGTTGTAGACAGGATATAATTTAATTTACGTAATTCGTGAGATTACATAAAACGTATCTCTCAGTTTCGGGGTAATAAATTTTGTTTTTATAATAGCGTTTTAGAAGATAATGGACAGTTTTCGAATTTAGATAAGTTTAGCACTTGAAAACTTTAGACATAAATAACCCGGGGTATTCAGTTGGCTGTTAAATTGAAATTGGAATATTTCTGTTTGTTAAAGTCTATTCACAATAACGTAGCGTGCGAAGGTACGTTTCAAAGTATCATTCAATATTGCATTAAATAAGAAAGAAACAGTGAATTATTACTAACAGTTCTTCAACTTGTACAAGGAGCAAATTAAATTTAAATTAGTGATTATCAATGATTCACCGATAAGTGATTTTCTCACAACCATTTTAAATTACAGTTTATTGCTTGTTAGTAGGAGTAAATTAAACTTTGATTACCAGTGATTTCATCACGTTATTTAACATGATTCGCACCTATTTTCCTATTGGTGGTATGATGCGATATTATAAAGATTTTCACTTACACTTAGAGATTTGACTGTTCACTTATAAACTTAAAATGAGATAAGTTTCAATTTCAGTAAAATAAACCATTTAAAATAGTAGAATAATTTGAAGATCTATAATTATTTTTCTATATTTATTAAAATGTATTGATTTTTCTAAAATAGGAAAACCTCCAAAGTGGGTCAAGAAAATAATCTTTTACTGTCCAACATTACCAAAAGTCAGCTGTGTTAATTAATATTTTTTTAAATGTATACTTTGTGAGAATTAAAAAAAAAATTTCTACTCGTAATATTTGAACAGTTATGGGCTCAAAATGGCGGTATAATGTAAACCAGATATTTGGATATTTCCATTTATTGACACGCCAACATGGGACACTAGGGTTTTATTCGCTTCCATTTTTTTTTTTAATACGGTATTTATCCCAGTACAATAACCAGCGATTTATAACTCAGTGACATTTTATAACCATTTAATAGAATAAAACGAACACAAATTCTCATAAACAATACGCTTATTTATTTAAACATAAAAAAAAAAACTGGTTAATGAATCACCCCATTTTTTTTTCACACACTAAAAAACAAACAAACACGAGTAGGTTGTAATGATCAAATAATTTGTTCTGTTCTTGAAAAAATACTCGAGAATAAAGAAGTCATAACATTTTCTTTTAAATCCAAATTAAACATTTAAATTTCGAGGTTTATAAACAATATTTTTAAGTTGAAAATGCTGGTAAAATTTTAATAATTCAATTACACATTTTATTACAGGTAAAAAAGTAGGTAAGATCTCTCAATTGAAGTTTTCTCCAAATCGTATAGTTCCAGAGACACCAATGGTGGCCCAGATATAAAAGAAAGTCTGTGTAATGTTGCTGTACTTGTCATCATTTGTTTGCTGTTTTTGAATTAAATGCAATTTTTATATTTCTCACTGCGAGTTTCTGCACGAAATTACTTGTTTACAATATTTAACAGTTCAACTCAGAATATTCACCATTAAAACAATACTTTGCAAGTAAACCGAATAAGGATGGAATGCAGGATAGGGTGGTAATTGAGGTCAACTAAGGTTAAGGTTTACCTCAATCACCCCCCTCCTTCTCCTACCCCACACCGCCTCTGGTTTACACCCTAGTGGATTATCCTCAAGAAAGTATTATCACAGTTTAATTTGATTTGTAATCAATACGTTGTACTTCTTAAAATGTAGTGTAACTTAATTTTGGATTAGTTTTTGAATCACCTATTAATTGAAATGTCTTCATTTCCTACTTCAATTTGCTAATAACGTTTTTATTTAATATTATGTTATAAAATTTTGAGAAAAATAAAGTCAACTTTCTTTCGTAAAGTTACCCATTTTCAAAAAAATATTGCAAATGGACACCAATTTTTAAACGGTTACGTATTTTAACGTTTTTTTAACAAGGCAATAAAAATAGTCTCCAAGCATCTGTATCAGTTACACAGCTACATATGTTATTTTAAAAAAAAAGACAAAATGGACAGGTAAACGACAAATTAAGCATTTCCGGGCGTCTGGTTTTCGGATTTTGTTTGTTTATTTTGACCACATCAATCATAAACATAGGTTTTATTTAAAAAAAAGCCCGATTTTTTATTTTGTTATATAAATGATCTTTTTCTTGAAATACTAATATAATTTTATTTGTAACGACAAGTTCTCCATATTAAGCTAGTTGGTAAATGTAAATGTAATAAGGAGGTAGTATGTTACAGGGATACTAAAGCACAATTTAAAGCTAAAGCACCCTAAATATGTGAAAAACTTTAAAAAAATAATTAAAAAATTGAAATATGCTTCGCAATTATAAAAAATCGATAATATTTCGTGTCCATGTAACAGCCTAATTGATTTTATCTATCTAAGGTTAATCTTAATTCTTGACCAGAATTTTCTACATATAATTCCAATCTATTAGGTTCTATTACATTCTAATAGGTTATTTCTTGTATTTTCTTAGTCAATCAATTTATCTAGTTTCCCAAGCGTTATTTTTGATTTAAAAATTTTAAAACAATACTTGAAACAATATTTTACACAATTCGTTCAAAGATTTTTATGCTTTGGAGTCGGAAAATGTTAAATTTGTCTATTAACAGCTGAGTAACTTGGTTAAAAACAAACATTTAGGTTAGGACAACATACTACAAATTGAATCATGATATATTTGTGTTAAATAATCAATTTCAAGTTTTGAATTAAATGTTGCACAAACGCTTCCAAATTCACGAAAAACACAACAATATACTGGAAAAATAATCAAAGAAATTAAGTGATTGTCTACTCTGCAACAAACCCATTTTTATTTTTATTATTTAAATTGAATGTACAGGAAATAATGAAATTAATAAAATCTAAAAAAAAGAAAAAAAAGAAAAAAGAGTCAAAGCCATCAATATTACAAAGTACTCAATGTTGATTTGAACATTCATTTTGAGGTTATGTTTATATTGTTGCTAAAAATGAATGTGCAGTATTTGTGCACAGTGCTAGCTAGATAATAATAAATATCACTATGGATTAGCTTTCAATATAACGCAGTTTATGCAAGTTACAACCAGTCATATTTTTACCTTCCAGTCAACTTTAGTAGTGCGTGACAATCTGTACGTTACAATTTTATAATTTTTAACGTATTTCCTATGAGTGTGCGTGAGTTAAGTTGTATTTGTTAGTAACTTCTTACAGTTGTTTTAGCTTGTGTTTTACATATGTTCTAATTGGATTGCGTTTTATTACAGGAATTACGGGACGAAATGAAAATCCACAATTTTGAGGTTATATCTGTAAGGTAAGCTGAGAATTATATTTTATCGTAATAAATTTGTTAAAAATTCATTTGTTAGTGGTTAAATTATGTGTAAATATGTGATGATTAAATTTATAGAGATTTTATGTTATCTAAAATAAGTATAATCCTATTTACAATAAATATAGATAATTTTTTGTCACTTTTAAAATTTCATCTCTAGGTAAGTACTAATGTTTGATATTCTAGGCCTATATGCCAAATTCCAAAATGTAAAAACGCCCACATTACGCCTTTTTTATTAACGCGTGTACTTGTGCGACTAAATAACAATTTCCGTCTCGTGCGCTCCTATATATATATATATATATATATATATATATATATATATATATATATATATATATTATTATTATTATATATATATATATTTTATTATATAGTCAACTAGCCAGACCTAATAAAACAAGCGATGTCACATCTATTGACGAACGTAGGCATAAATATTAACGTAATCTGAGCTGACTTTCATACTTTTATACTTCTTATTTTTTACTAAACTAATGTATTTTGTGACTAGAATAGTGTCTTCCGAAATAAAATATGACCTAGCTGTTTAAATATAAGGTCAACAGTTAACCATTTCATAATTCTTTCATAGAAAAATCCAAGCACGATGTACAATAGATATTTACCGAAATAATAATATTTTCAACATTTAGGTTATGTTTACAAAGTGTGGTGGATAGAAACTACAATTTACGTAGTGAATATACATAACTTCATGTGTTAGTCTTTAAATAATTGATGTTGCATAGTCGTGGCGATGTTTGCAATAAGTTTAGGTAATGCAATTATCGTTTTAAATACAATGGTGTTATGTCGTTTTTTCAATGTGGGTTACCATGCCTGCGTACACAAGCATCACCGGACTTTTAGTAGTTCTAAGTTACTTTTGTTCTGACACATACGGTAGTTCATAAATCAAGTGCAACTAGTTTATTATTAACAAACAAATTTGTATTAGATTACGTGAAATACAAATTGAACTGCCCAATGGATTGAATTCCAATTTAGGTTAGGGCTGAACTTAATCATAATGGTTCAGTTATTATAATAAAAATAAATGGCACGAAAAGATTGCACAAACTTTAATATACTTCCTTCCTCCAAAATAAAAAAAAAAACGAAACTAAACTAATCGTTTCCAAAAATGTCAATTTGTTTAATCATGAAATGTAAACGAAAATAAGATATCATCTTTAAAACAAATCTGCATATTTACATAAAGGCTTAAACCTGCTCCGCTTTTGTCATAAAGTGTATTTGATAAAAAGGTCTTTCTGTCAACGACAGCAGTGTGGGTTTATTTTTGTAATAAATGTATGTTTAGGATTTTGCACAGTAGTTTGGATATTAATTTTCACAATTTCCCTGAAGTTTGATTGAAATCGATACACCCGATTTTTTCATTTTTTACTGTATAAGACTTTCCTTGTCAGGTTATTTTTGTTTCATATGAACTTTTATGATTTCGTCTCCTTTGAAAATATGAAATCCTTAAAATTAATATTTCTATCTTGGCTGTGTTTCAAATTAAATAAGAAATAAAAATACAGAGATAAATTTAATTTATTCTTTACTTAAGTAAAGTTAAATACACGACGTGCTTTACATCTTTATTAATAAAAACTTTAACACAAGCATTCATAGTTATATCAAAATTATATTATGAAATTTTTAAAGGTATTACTTATTAGACTTCTGTTTTATCTAAATATATTTTTGTATAGTTCTATTCTTATTTTAACATTTTTCTTTCAATAGATATTATGAATTTGCAAATTCTAAAGACAATAATTTGAGTATCCTTTTAAATAGTGCCTTACGTATTATTTTATTTATTTACTTAAGAAATTAATATCCCATTATTCGTTTTGTACATACATTTAGATACAGTTCTTTTGAAAACACTTTATATGTATAAAAACACTTAGTAGAAAAAAGAAAACACTTATATATTATATAGCACTTATATTTTTTTAAATTTTATTTTTACCTTATTGTTATTATTTCACAAAACATAGCCTATACAAATCACTTTAGATGTACTTGTTTCCTATTAATTTAGAGCTTTATTTATTTTAATTTAAAAATTTTTAAATTCTGATGTCTGGACGTCAATGAATCGGGGGGGGGGGTTCCATCTCTCTCCCCAATCTTTTTTCTTCGTTTTTAAATGTCATATTAGTTGAAATGATCATATGAGTTATGAGTATGGGGGTTTTAGTTTTGTGTGAGACCGATTTATTGATATTTGATTATTTTAACCTTGAGTTTGATGGATATGACTGCCTGGGACGTGTAGTTTTACTTTATATTTTCATCGTTTTGCTTATGACTTACAAAAGATAACTCAATAACCTTCTTTTGTGGAGACATGGTGACTAATATGTTTTTATTGAATCTTTAGAGGCTGCAACAGCAAAAATGTTTTTAATTCCTTAGAGATTATTTCGAGAAATCATAATTCTTTATTTTTCTTCCGTTATAACCTCTAAATGTGATATAAATATACGTACAGTTCCCGTTATTACCAAAATATGCCCACATGCAAAATTTTATTAAATTGGTTCATTCTTTTTGACTGTAGAAACTGCACATTAGACAGTTATCCATTTAAAAGCCAATCATTGGCGCTCAGAAGGATATATTTTAAGAAAAACTCGTCTTAGATAATTATAAATATGCCTTCTTCTCGACGGACATATTGTGAAATTCTAATTAGGTAGTAAACTATTTTAATCATTGATCGGTTAGTTATATTAATTTCAAATTTCTGTCGTCGGAATTAATTCTTAGCAATTGTTAAGAACACACTATTAGGAAACTAAAAAAACAAACAAATCATTTGAAATCTCACAAATCTGTAACATCGATAAAACTCTTTTGTTATGCATAAAAATGTAAAAAGTGTGAATTAAATTGTCTTTAATTAGTAAATTTGAACAATCTGTTTTGAGGTTATGTAAGACAGTTAAAAAAAAAGTTTATTAAATTTAAATGATTCATTTTCTTATAAAAAAAAAATATGGGAAATTAAGTTGTTAACGCACGGACACACAAAAACAAAGTACTAACTAAAAAAAAAAAAAAAAAAAAAAAACGTATCGAAATAGCAGCAATCTATCGCTTTAAACAGAAGAAAATAGTTTAACATAAAATATTTCGGTCATTATCCCCTTATAAAAAAAAGCAAGAAAAGAACATAAAATAAAGAGCCATTGCCCTCGCGTACTCCTAATGGCGTTATTCTCGGAGAATAACAAGGTTTCTTCTAGAGATGGGAAAGATGAAAGAGAAAGGTTTTTCAAGACTACTTTTATAAAGGTGTAGATCTAGATGTGCTACCTCGGGGATTACTACTCATGAGAGGATTCCTACTTGTAGGAAAATGTATAACAAAAATATTTCATTTAACGTAGCCCCGATACTGAATCCATTCGCATGGGATCAGAAGAACGTAGCGACCAGTCTATCGCATTGAAAACATCGTGTAATTGTGAGATTGTTTTAGAGAAGTAACCTTGCAATGAGAATGTGAAGTTACACTATCTTTGTTGACGTAAAAGAATTCTTTTCTTATCTAATTGGTTGGTATAAACTCGTTTTCCATCATCTCCAGGTACAGAGTACTCAGTAAGTCAGAATGGACTATAAACTTTAGCGAAATTTAAATAGCAAAAGTTATTTAACATTAGTTGTCCTTTCAACTTTCTACCTAACGCAGATCTTAGCAGACCATACTGTCACACTATATTGCCTCTGAGATGGAAAGTTATCTGATCACTAATCATAAATGTATTAACAATATTATAATTTATTTATCCAATAGATCATTTCAAATACAAATTAATTCGTCTTTACTGGCCTCTGTCATTTATAACTTGTAGCAAATGCATTCTGTAGGTTTTAATATTCTTAAAACATTCGCTTGCGAATGTTCCTTTCTAAACGGATCCGTTTATTTGACATCTTTTATTGAAAGGTGCATATCTGAAACGTGTGGTCTATCTTAACCTCGCTCCATGTGTAAGAAAAGCTGATACAGTAATTTTTGTCTTTCAAGATGATTCCTTTTGTTATTTTCTTTGGACAAAAGTGGCTGATGCGATTAGGAGAACCATACACACATTTGAGCACATGTTCCGCACCTGCATATCACAACATGATGACCTGTAAGATCTTAAAAATAATAAAAAAAGATAATCAACACTATAACATATGTTCTGAAAATATGTTCTGCACAGATTGCAGATGTAAAATGAATTTAATTCGGCAATAGTTTTATTTTCACTTTACAGCCATTATGAGCACGAGTATTTTTTTATCAAATAATGGTGTGAATGAAGCTATTTATAACAAATAAACCCACGCTGAACCTTTGTAATACCTGTAAATAAAACGTGAAATTTTATTGAATTTCTAACTAAATTAATATGGTTTATATTTACATTATTAATAAATATTATTTTTGTAATAATTTTTGAATACTCTATATCATTTGGTTTGTGAAAGAAATATATTATGTTTGGAGGACGGAAAGTCACCCTTTTCTGTGGGTAAAGTAAAGTTAGGTTGGGGTATGTAAAGTTTGCTTAGGATAAGTAAAGTTAGGATATGTTAGGTAAAGCTAGGTAAGGTTAGGTAAGGATATGTAACTTTAGGACATGTTAAGTTAGGTTAGGCTAGATAAGTTTACGTTGATATGTAAGGTTAGGATTAGTTTAGGATAGATAAGATTAGGTTAGGATATGTTATTTTAGTTTAGCCTAGATAAGGTTACGTTATAATAGGTACAAAGGTTACCACGTGTAAGGTTTGTATAAGTAAGGTGAGGTTAGGATAGGTTATTTTAGAGGAAGTAAGTTTAGCATATGTAAGGGCAGGTTATGATATGAAGGATATTCATCATTATGCTAATTTATTATCTCATTTACTGTTAAACATTTTTTAATTGAACAGTAAAGGTTAAAAAATAACAAACTATTAATATAGTACAATTATTTCTAGTTATTAGCCTATCAAAGTGAATGTTTACGGTACAACTAGTATTATGGCAAATGTTAAAACATTGGGTGCGTAATGAATTTGGTAACACTGAAATATTTGTACTTATAGATTGTGCTACATAAACATGACTACCGCTTTCAATATTTTCTAGGTTATTTATTTTTTTATTGTTATGGGCTGTGATAGCCTCCGTCAGAGGCCTCACTGACGTTGACCTGAAGGTCTTTTGCCGCCCCAAGTTCCATCCTACACCCACTCAGTAATACCTGTCATCCCTATGAAGGAACTGATCCTACCTATAGGGTTGTCTAGGATGGTTTCCATCTCCTTCCCCGGAGGGCCTAGCCTGGCTCGTCCTAACGCCTCACACTCTAAGAGAATGTGTTCTGCGGACTCTTCAGCCAAACCACATTTCCTGCAAATATTTTCTGCAGCAATCCCTATCCTGTGTAGGTGTTTTCTGAGGTGAGAGTGTCTCGTTAAAAGCCCAACCACCTACCTCATGTTATCCCTTCTAAGAAAGATAAGTTTATCAGCAAGTTTCTTGCTTGGTCTAAGTAGCCTCTTTGCAAGTCTACTTGTAGTTGAATTTGTCCAGGCCTTATTCATCCCCTCCCGTATCCATGTATCAACCGCTGCTCTGGCATGTCCACAGGAGATCCCGAACACCGTCTCCGGGCCCACGAAAGGGGATTCTGAACCTACCCTGGCTAATTCATCTGCTCTCTCATTTCCATCGATACCTGAATAACCAGGAACCCAGCCCACAGTGACCGTGTTCACCTGACTAAGCTTTATCAATGATGAGATACAGTCCCATACCAACTTCGACTTCTGTCATAGTTAATCGAAATGTCACCAGTTATAGTCGAAATATTAAGCGACTTCACGCATACATTAACATTATTCCCAACAAATTATTCAATATAGCCTTCAAGTTTACTAATGCAATTGCATTTTTGAGGTTAACTCTTGATTTAATAAACAGTTGTTGTGTTATTGTTTGAAATCAGCTGGTGTTCGGAAATATTTGTTTCCCTATTCTCTCCCCAAAACAGAAGTTTTCTGTACTAAAAGCAAAAATGTAAAACGATTATTTACAGTGAACTCTATTGAAAAAGAATTATTAGCATGATATTTCAAAGCCAAATTATTTTTCAATTTTTTGAAAACCTCTCTCGTAATTTGACGATATAAAGATACATCTATTGAATGACACTATCAATGTAACAGGTTTTTTACTGACACATCACTCACAGATGTTGCCTGTGAGATATGTTGATAGATAGGAAACGTCAGTAGTAAAACAGATGTGTTTTTATATTACTTCAGTAAATTTGATGTTTTCTATACTACGGTAATCAAATACGTAGCTGTAATCTTCGGATTGAATAAATGTAAGATACATAATTTGTTTGGTACAGCGGCAACTTTATTTTTATTTATTTACATAAAAATTAATACATGACGTTTTGAGAATAAGGATCAACTCTCGTTATGAAGGGATAAACCCATGAAAAAGGCCGATATAGTCTGGTAGTCTATAGATATACAACAAACGAAAGAACACGCCTGTGTGTACTATGGAGCTCCACACTGAATTTTTCCTTATTACCTTGCCATGTACTTCTCCCACCTGTCATTTGTTACAGCTCTCCTTGTTAACTTTGTTTGGGGGGAGGGAGTTTCTTTCACTCAAACGAAATGGATGAAAACTGTTGTACTGAGCAAAATGACTGTGTGCTCATAACATAGGTAATTATTTATATTACGGATTTAAAAGAGAATAATTCTTGTCGATTTCTTCAAAAGTTTAGCGTGTGACCTGGTAATGTTTGCCTGTGGATAATTAACCGAAAAATTCTTTAGATAAAGAGAAGTTTTAATTAATTGAATCATACTGTTTTATATATATATATATATATTTTTTTTTTGCTGATAGAAATAATAAGGTACTACCAACACATCTTTATTTTATTTTTTAAATGAAACAGTAATTATATATATATATATATATATATATATATATATATATATAATAAAAATTAATAATAATTTTTTCTATACTTCTGGAATTTATTACACATGAGGTCCAAAGAATCTATACCTGTGAAACTGCGTGAAATACATTAGACTGAATTAAATTTTCCACAAATATCATTATTTTGTGCCAAACAAATATTTGACACAAACTTCCTGTTTATGAAAACAATACCGGATTCAGTACGGAATTGTAAATCAACCACAAGATAAACACCTAGATTAAATTCACAAAGGATCACGTGATTTATGCAAAAAGCTGATTTGCATTAATTATCACTGCATTAAAGCTGTTACTGAATAAACCCCTTTGAGGATACCTACACGTCACGAGTACAAAAGCAGACAAAATTATCATTTAGTGAATAGCGTTTCAATAGATAATAGTTTCCATACGATAACTAAATTGTATTCTCTTTAAAACAAAATGTCATTAGGCCGTGTCAATACATAATCTGTTACATAAACTCTGTAATTTATATATGCGAAAGAATAATAATATAATGAAGACATGATACATCAAAAGGGGTAGGAAAATACTTTAATGAAGGGAATTGCTAAGTTGTGATTCTACAGTATGTAAGGACAGTTAACTTAATTAGTGTATTTCTCAACTCGTGCTACCGTGGGACGCGTCATGTCACGCTGAGGAAGAGAATATACGTAATTATGTAGGTAAATTTAAAGGGAAATATTCTTGGATTTCATTTTCACTTTGGAGCATCACAGTTAACGAACATACATGTTAATATAAAGGATGTTATGTTATGGGTTAGAAACATGGATATATTTGTTTTGATGACTCCTTAGCCAATAATGTTGGTTTTATAATGATCTGTCTGTCTGTCTTTTTTTATTATAAAGTGCTCATTGTTGTTTTGACATTCAATCTGAGGTTATGTTTATATTGCTGCTAAAATCAAATGTGCAGTATTTGTGCACAGTGCTAGCTAGATAGTAATAAATATCACTATGGATTAGCTTTCAGTGCAATGAAATCAACTCCTTCTTAGCTACATCAGATAACGCAGTTTATGCTTGCAAGTTACATCCAGTCATATTTTCCCCTTTCAATCAACTTTAGTAGTGCGTGACAATCGGAACGGTAGAATTTTATAATTTTTAACGTATTTCCTATGAGTGTGAGTGAGTTAAGTTGTTTTTGTTATCAACTTCTTACATTTGTTTTAGCTTGTCTTTTATTACAGGAAAATGTGCGAGGGCATTATTTAAGGGTTTTTCTCTACGTGTTTTCTAAGTGTAGATGGCGTAGAAAGTGTACCCATGAGACTATGTCCAACGTTGTTCGTTCGTTGATTGGGAATTGGAATATTTTAATTATCTTTATTAATTAACGAGACCCAATGGTTTCGTGAGAACTGTCACGAGTGGGTCTCAGAAAACCTTAGATATTTGTTGAGAAATGTCTCCAACCACTACGAGTCACTAGTGAGACTTTTGGGACGGCGTTGTGATGTGGCCGTTTCTATCGCGAACGCCTGTGCGATTACAGTCAATGTGGAGCGTTACTGAACGATGTTGGCAGACTTAATGTGGTCTCCACTAGATGAAATATATTTGGCCGAATATTATTTCTAACAGGATTGCTCTAAGAGCCAAAGAGCAGTCAATCTGGTATATTTTTAATATGGAATCTCAAACATGATTGTATCCGTTACACATTGTTACCAGCCAGTTTATAAAAGTTTCACATCTGTGGGGTGATTTATCAATTCCGATAGTGGAAAGGATTTTTATTTTACAGAAAAGAGCAGTAAGACTGATGGAAAAAAGAAATAGAAGAGAAACATGCAAATATGCTTTCCGAGAGCTGAGTTTATCGACATATCCAAGTATGTACGTTCTGGAAGTACATTAAATTTAAATGACATCACATCCTGAATAATGATGTACGCAAGTATGGTACCCGATTCAGAAGCAACTTACGTTTAGGCTAAGTAAGTTTGAAAAGTTACCATCAAAACATGAATGGGTTTGTTCAATAAACTTCAAGAATGACTAAAAAATATTGAAAAATATAAAGATTTTAAGAAAAGCTTTGATGTCTGGATCATTTTACCGTGTGGAGGAGTGTCTCTGCCATAAGGTGTGTGTGTAGCTGAGAGGACAATTTCAGATATTATTAGGGACTTTGTTATTGTGGCTATGTTATTTGTTGCGTGTTAATGGTGCTCTTTGTTGTTACTCTATTGAAATTTGTTACGTTTGTATGTGTTTTTCTGAGTGTAACTATATTTTAATTTAATGATATTTTAGTACCTAGTATAAATTTTTCGGACATTTGCTTTACAAAAATATTTCGTCAACAACAAAAGAAATGAAATTATTAAAACCGATTGCATTATTGTTTGAGAAATTTCCACGACGGATAATCTCACAAAACGGAGACATTAAACGTCAGTCTAGATCGTGCGATAAACACCTCTTGAATTATTCCATTGGTTCTGAAATAAGGAACAAGTCTACTACAATCATTCAAAAACTATTCAAGCGGTTAAATAAATATTGGAGATATTATACAGTATAACAAACATACAGAACACAATTCTCATAAAAAATACGCCCAAGTATCAGACGCGTTTCAACGACAGGGTCGTCCTCTTTAGTGATACACGAGCTACACCAATCAAACTATAACTGAATTTTTCTCATAAGTCAAGCTCAACATTTAATGTTGGAGATATTGTTCGACTAACGAAACTGCAATAATATGTAAAAGTGATGCAGAACTTCCTTCAAAGGATTAAAATTCACAAAAGAAACCGAGAAAGTGACTTACCTTTAGTTTGGAATAGGAATAAAAAAATATTTAATAATATATTTTATAAATTTATTTAAAATTAAATCTTTAAACAGGAAACTCTATATACTTAAAGTTTTGAAAGATAAATTATTATGAAATTATCTGAACGTCTTATAAATTTTCAAAAAAAGTTAATATTTCAGTTTAACAAATTAAATAACAGTATAAAATGGTTTATCATTGAAAATGCAGATTTCCTAAAAGACAAGACAATTATTTAAACAAAACTGACTTAATTGAATATAAATACAATTGTATAATATCTTGGCATGAGCTGAAGAAACTGAATAACTTAAATCGTGTAATACACGGTAGTGTAATTCGAGATAAATATGTATTATTTCCACTTGGGAAAGCTTGGTTTTTAACAAAGTGTTATCAATAATTCCATTGAAATAATAACTAACGGTATAAAAAGTGTTACCACATTAGAATGAAACATTTGGTGCTAAAACACTTTGAACGTAGAGTGAACACGCCAAACTCAAGTTATAAGAAGTTGACCTCGGCTTGAGAGCAAACGCCATTTGATTTTATCACTTAATGTCGAGATGATTGTGCTATTGTGTGTTCTGGCTGAAATGTATGTTACAGAATCGTCATTATTTAAAATTACATTTTGCCCAAAACAAACAACTTTTTTAGTACAATACAGTAATGATAGTATTTAAATTACTAAATCGTTTCACTTTATTTTTATTAAATTACTATAAAGGTGTTCTGATTTTATTTTTATTTAAGTTGTGAAATTATTATTTTAAACTCAAAGATATTGAGATATAATTTTTAAAACATTCTGTATGGAAACCATTTTGAAACGGATATTTATTTTAAAAAACTTATCAAAGTTTTTATAAGAGAATATTACATCAATCATGAAGACTTCGTAATCCGCCATTTCTTTGACTTCAAATTATAGTGGTTTTTTTACCTTTTAAATTAAACAAAAACTGCTAAAATTTGTTAAACCAAATATTACATTGTAATAAATCATAATTTTAAAAAGTTTATAGGAATATTAGTTAAATAGATAACAATATTAAATTTAAAATATTGTGGAAAACCAAGTGTTACTA
This sequence comes from Aphrophora alni, assembly GCA_963513935.1. Taxonomy (NCBI): domain Eukaryota; kingdom Metazoa; phylum Arthropoda; class Insecta; order Hemiptera; family Aphrophoridae; genus Aphrophora; species Aphrophora alni. The sequence continues at coordinate 8,885,067 of OY740768.1, forward strand.
ATTTTTTGAATTTTATTTAGAAAAAACTTTTAAATCAACTTGTAGTTAGTTGAAGTCAATATTTTTGTAGTGCAAGGTTGCACTTATAAACGTATTTTTTTATATTTATTTTAATACCCTGTATACACAGGGTGTTTCATAAATATATTATAACTGTCGGAAATGATTTATGCCATTAAAATTAAGAAAAACGTTTCTACATAAAATGATTCGTTATCAGTCTGTCGTCGATATTGTTTTTTATTTAAATATTGATAACTTTAAAATAATTAGGATTCCGATTCAATATTTCGTATATACATTTTTCATGCTTCATTTGACTATTTTAACATGAATCAAAATGTTAACTTATAAATTGACAAAATGGCAGCCGTTTAAAATTTTTAATATCTAATATCTCTGAAGTAATTTACATTTCAAAACATTTACACTTCAAACATTTTGACAGTTAGTTTATTAAAGTTTTGATTATTTTTATACTGGTCAATCGTAGTATAAAAATTTTTTCTTTGAAATTACTTTTTGAAATATTAAAAATTTTAAAAGATATTATTGTTCGAAACAAAACCACAAAATGGCCGACAGACGGATAAGGAAGCGTTTTCTTGATATATGTTCGTCAATCATATTTCGTTATTTTGATCCCTTGAACCACTTCCTGAAGTTAGGGCACATACTTTTGAAACACTCTTTATATTAGATATAAAATGCGTCTCAAAAGTTCCGGACTGGCTCAAGAACTGAAAAAAAAAAGGTTTAAAATATTTTTTTTATATGTGTTTGTATATGTGTGTGATAGAAAATTACTTTTTGGTTAATAAGACATTTTTACTTGTCCCCCATATTGGGATTTTGAGGGGCAACTCAATACGCTTAAATGGAAACCCCTAGAGTGACCCATCATGTTGAAGGGTTTATTTTTTTAAAATACATCTGCGCAAACTAGAGTTCAATATCTTTGCTCCTATCTAAAATGGCGGCTGTTCATAAATTTGAAACAGCTATTTTACTTTATTTATTTCATTCGTAATTAATTAGAAGGCAAGAAACAATTTTTTTTTAATATATTAAAAAAATTAATGTTGCAATTAATTATAGTTGCTATTATTGAATTTGAAAAAAAAAATACAGATTAATTTTTTTGTATTCAATTTTGTCAGTACAATACAAATAGTGTAAAATTAAATATTAAAATAACATCAACTAACATATCATCTTTTTATACTCTGTAATAGCAACTCATAATATTTTAAATATGAAATAATAGTAATAATGATTACAACCAACGGTCACAAATGTTTTTAATACATTTTGATCCCGTATTCGTCATCTAATTGTGAATGAAATAATTTTTTTGGGGGATAGGTAAAAATGCCTCATTTGCCAAAAAGTAGTTTTTTATCACCAGAAGGCAAATATAAAATATATTTTTTTTTATATTTTGTTTTGTTTTCAAGTTATTGAACCGGTCCGGGACTTTTGGGGCACACTGTGATCCATATTTTTGAGAGATAGCAATAGATTTTATTCTGTAAGTACACTAAAAGTCTAAATTATCTATATTTGTGTAGTATAATTTGGTTACAACTTAGGTTGTTGTGATCAAACATCCTACTGTACAAGCACACTTACAATTATGGATATGGTCGGTAGACCTTGGAAAAGTCGTAATTCTGTAGTGGTAAAAATAACTACCCTATCAGAAGAGAACAGATGGGACTTTATTTGTGTAAATAAAACGGTGGGAAATTTTATTGCCAAATCATTATCCATAAAACTTTAGTGGGAGTATTAACTTCGCGTATTGGACTTTAATATATAACCTGGGAAAATAATTTGATACTCTGTTTACAAAATTTATCATGCATACGGAAGGGAAAACAGTTTAAGTAATGGGTCTAAAAATCTGTGTACTTTGATTCGCAGTTTTGAAGTTCCTCTGCCCCAAATGTGAGGTTTGTTTAATGATGCTTTTATTCCATTTAATTTCTTTACAAACTAATCGAAAGGTTTTGGTGTTCATTTAGTACATGGACATAATTTGAACAGATCTTGAACGGTATATTTTCCATATTATTGATACCACATAATTCAGGGGGATCTGCCTTAAGGTAAATATTCCAAATACGGCTGTAAGGACACTGATCAACTGAAACTTAATATTTACGTTCCCAAAGAAAGCTTATTAAATAATCTTGGAGCTTTATTAAACGAAATACTTATAAACTGCTCTATCGATTGGTTCAAATGTTGTATCGACACTGTTTGATCTCGTTGTAAAGAACATAATTTTAACATTTCATAAAGATCGATACACTTGTTTTAGTAACAAATAAATATAGAAATATACAATTGAAATACCAATATTAGTATCGCACTTACAAAACTTAACCAGAAAATTTTACAGGGTGTCACAAAATTTCAAACCTACTAAAAAAGTATAATTTTTTAAACTACGTAGATCCGCCTTTGTTTCTGCCTCCAAGTACCTCTCAGTTGTGCATTATAATGTCGTTTCCATACTTAAAAATCACCCTGTATATATGTTACTCTAAAAACCTAATGGTAGAGAAACATCAAACGATTTCATATTCATTATTTATAAAACTATTTGTAATTATGGCTTTTACCATGGGATCTTATTAATTGAAGGTGTTTATAATATATTAACTTGAGTGCAAAAACTAAACTCCGATAATGAAACTCATAACTTTCAAAATACCAATTTGTAAACTTAAAAACTCTTTAATTACAAATTATATTCCCCTATTTCATCTTCACTTTAAGTAACCACGTCTAGTTCCGTAAAGTTAATAGACTTTTAAAATCCTACGGAAAATGATTCGGCAATAAAACTTCTCCTGTTTTATGTACAAAATAAAACTCACATCTGCTCACATCTACCTTTCCTTGGAAGTGTTGTTAGTTTTATTACGTCAGTTCAATGTTATTTGGGTTTTTGATGTGTTGAACTTTTTGAGTTTGCGAAAATGCGTCAATGAATTAAATGTTTAAAACCTCTAGGTCATCATCGTCTTATATAAAAAAAGAAAGAAAAGAACATAAAATAAAGTCACCTAGCCCTCGAATACTATAATAACGTCAGGGTTGAAAGAAAACACCCCATTAAAGTTGGTAAAGATTGACCAGATAGGATAGGTTAGGTTAGGTAAGGTTAAGATGAAAGAGAAGGATTCATCATAACAATATTAAAAAAGGAGTAGATCCACTTAGGATCTATCAAGGTTTCCACCCTTAAATCAATTTCATCCGCTAATTTCATGGACTTAATTATATTTCACAGAATCAATTTTACTCATGTCGGTATTACGTTTTAAATTTGAAGCGTTTTAAGTTTGTTGATTGCGACAAAATGAGACTTTATCAAAACAGAAATTTCTAGGTAAATTGGCAAGTTGAACAGTGTCCTATTTAAACAAACTTTGTTGGAGTTTCTAAAGTAAAATTAGTTTTATCGACAAGTCTTTGTGATCTTCAGAAACTTGAAATGAGACTACGAACCAGAAGTTTGTCGCTAAATTATCAGGCTCTATTGTACCTGTTTAAACAACCTTTGTCAGTGAAATTGACTTTGTAGAGAAAAATTAGTCTTTGTAAAAAAAACTTCAAATATCACTTTTGCCGGAAAGTGGAGTTTTAAGCACAAGATTTTTAATACCCCATGTTTCGTTTATTTAAAACATTAAAATTTAGCTTATAAAATCGAAATAGATGGATGATATAAATTTGTCGCCTTTGAAATATTATTGATAACCGTTCTATGTATGTTGAAGATCGTACATGCTATTTCTTTGGCACAGCAGAATTTTTATTGCAAATTACTTCATCTACGCTTCTCCAATTTTCATCAAGAGTGAAAAAACAGTCTTGATAATCTTTGCAAATACTTTGACCTTGTTTTTTTTTAAATACGAATTAGTTAATTGTGATTTAAAGTTTGAAATGCATGTTCATCATATGTAGAGGGTTATTTCGATTATTTTATAACTAAAATATGTAGGTACTTTGCATGAAAAAACCAACCTTAAAATTCCCTTTTAAAAAATTGGTGTAACTTGGAAAATTTGCTCCTTTGAATTTTTTCTCCCAACTGTGTGTATTGTTTTCAACGTCGGCAGATGGTTGAATCTAATTCATAACATACTTAGAGTAGATATCAATTTTATTTGAGAAAAACAAAAAGTAGCGCAAACAAATAAGTTCCATTATTAAATAGGGTACAATATATACAAGTTACTTGATTCAACCTTAGGCTTAGGATTGTAACTATTCCAGTAGAAACAATATGGAGTAAACATTTCATTTAACTAATTAATTAATTCACGTTAGTGTAACAGATATTTTTCTGAATCTTTGATAACAGGTGTTTAACTTTCATTGTGTCAATAAAGATTTGAGTGGTAAATTGTAACGCGTAGTTTGAGTCCTTTGGAATTATTATATTGAGGAACAGATATCACAGTTTGGGGGGTGTAAATAATTGTCACCTAAATATCACCAGTATTCAGTAGGTTGTCAAAGCAGTGAAGTGGATTCGGTCGGTATAAAATAATTCACTTTCTACCACATCATCGCATCCGCTTGATGTCGAGATATTGGATTAGTGGCGATACATAGAAATTGATTGTTTGAACCACTTTTAATTAAACAATATCTATCGGTTTATTGTAAGCCGGAGTGACATCAAAGAGTTAGCGAAGCTCAATACTGCCAACAGTAATATATATATCTTACAGCCAAAGTAACTATTATATGTAGCCTATAATAGTTCGTGAATTTGGTCAAACTGATTAATGAGGCATTATTTATTACTTTATCCAGCCGGTATAGATACTATCTTACTGAAGTCAGTGAATGTGATAATAATACTGTTTTAATCAGTTTATCAGCTGTTATGTATAATAACTGTTGCTTCTGGGAACTGTAATAAAATGGTATTCTTTTGCATTAAGATTAATAACTTAACAACTCAAAATATTCATATAAAGTTTGTATTACCTTATTATTGTGCTCAACACAGTCCTAACCTAACCTGACGTAACTTAACCTGACCTAACCTAACTCATGTTAGCTATTATTCATAATGTCTAGAAGCTCCTAACGATATTCAAACAATGTTTGTATTACCTTTTTATTGTGTTCAACACAGTCCTAACCTAACCTGACGCAACTTAACCTAACCTAACCTAACTCATGTTAGCTATTATTCATAATGTCTAGAAGCCCCTAAAGATATTCAAACAAAGTTTGTATTACCTTATTATTGTGCTCAACACAGTCCTAACCTAACCTGACGTAACTAACCTAACCTAACCTAACTCATTTTAACTATTATTCTTAATGTCTAGAAGCCCCTAAAGAAACGAATAGGTCGCTATCTCTGCAAAAAAAACTTTTACAATTGTTCTCGGTATGAAATAAAAATTATTCTTGTAACTGTTGAAATTGAAGATAAATGAATCGATTTACAAGTAAAACAAAACTACTGTTTAAGAACAAATTCAAAAACGTAACTGAGACATCGCCATTAAAACTCTATTTCAGCCAATTAGGATTAGTAAGGCACAACCACAGTTGAGGATTCATTTAAATGTAAAATTAATTTACTAAATACGTTTTATACTAAATGACAAATTGTTGATATAAAAGATAAGGAATATTCTATAATAACTTATTTTCCATTGTATTACGAAGTTAATTAAAAATGTATTATTAAAAAAATGACATATTTATGCATTACCGGTATTAATAGTATGGATTTATTTTTGTGTAGTATTGTGTTTTCTAATGTATATGAAAGAGTTGGCACAATGCTTTTTAATTGTTTGATACATATTATTTATGTATAAGTGAAACAGATTTCAACAAACATAGGTTACCATAATAGTGTTTCTATTAGAGTTGTATATTACAAGCACATAACTGCAGTGGTTTGTATGTAAATCCATTGCAATTGTATTGATATCGTGATTATAACAAATAAAAGGAAGACAATTTTCAATAATACGTGCTGGGGAAATTTTATTATTATTATTTTAACCTATTATGTAAAATATATTTGAGTATTTACATATTAAAATTAATCCTAGGAGAAAAATGGAGTTCATTGCCTTTTTAGGGATTCCATTACAAATATTCTAAATTAGGATAAAACACGTTGAAATTTTAATTTATTAAACAAGTTTTACAAAATGTCTTTCTGTTAGTACTGTATATCTATAATTTGGGATTACTTAAAACTAAAAGTAACAGCAATTTTTTTTACGAAATTTAATATATGGGTTCTAGGTCATCCATTTTATTTTAATACTACATACAAGAAAGTGTTAAATGAACGAAATGGAATTTACAAGTTAGGTCTACTTTTCAGGGGAGCTTGATTTTTACAAAATCTGATATAACGACAAAGATGGAATATATAATAAAAGGGACATTTTGTGTAAAGTGTAGTTGAATTTACTTCAATGTTTAGACAAGGTAAAAGTCTTGAATATTTAATATTACAATGTAAATCTGTAAATTGTTTATTAAATTGTTAGATTATATTAATTTAATTTGATTTTTAGGTGAAATAATGTTTAAGTAAAACAATGAAACAAATTAGTGATCTTAAACAACTGATAATAAACATGGAACTCTTCTGTTAGGCGGAAGTGATGTTTGAAGTTTACAAAGACTAATTTTTCTTTACAAAGTTAATTTCACTGACAAAAGGATGTTTAAAACAGGTACAATAGAGCCTGATAATTTAGCGACAAACTTATGTTTTGATAAGAGCCTGGTAGCTTCGTAGTCTCAGATAGAAATACATTCCAAGTTTCTGAAGATTACAAAGACTTGTCGATAAAACTAATTTCAGTTTAAAACTCAATTTTACCGGTAAAGTTTGTTATAATGAAAGCTGTTATTTATCGGTAAATTTTTGTTATAATAAAGCCTCATTTTGTCGCCGTTAACAAGCTTAAAACATTACAAATTTTAAGCGTAATGGTAACCTCTATTATCAAATACTTCTTTATGAATATTTGTTTTAAGAATGCACATTACTTGAAATAAACATGTATTTAAGTAGTAAGATTAACTGATACAATAAGGAATAAATATTCAAACTATAATAATGATATTATTAATATAAGGCAAAATTGTTTAAAATTATTATTTTAACCTTCAACCATTGTACACAGATAAATACAGAGTCTCTTTTTTAGCTGGGCAACCATTGGGATCTCTGAATTTAAAAGATTTATAGAAAACCGCAAATTATACCTTACCTACTTTTTCCTCTGTTCTAAAATGGTATATTTTAAATTATCTATACATTTTTCAATATGGCGGCCAATTTAGGTAGAATTTGGATTTCTTATTCTTGGGTATTATTTATATTATTACTCGTTTGCAAGATATAAACCCCGAAACTTCACCAAAATTCCGTTAAAAATATATTGGAATAATTTCTAAATACTCTTATATTATTTTGAGTTATAGGTCTACATGGATTGTTTTATGTATACTGTTGAATTTAGGGTTTTATAGCAAGGAAAGTTGTTTGAAGAAAACTTGACAGGAACTCTAGGATTCCTAGAAAAAATGTTAATAAAATCCTTTAATGAGCTTCCAGTAATAGTAATAAGAGACTTTATTTGTAGGGCGAAGTTAGGACCAACCCTCTATTCCACTTAACCCCAGATGCAAAGATGATACATCAATACATTATTTATAATACAATGACAAAATAAGCAAACCTGAATACATTTTAAAAATACAAGGTAAGCACAAATAAATAAAAAATTAAATAAAACGAAAAACAATATAAACATTAGTGAAACAAAATTCGACTTTAAAAAAATACCTAATACATTCTTATAAAATACAATAAACTTTTTTTTTTAAAACCTGTATGCAACTTGAAAAATAAATAACAGAAAATAAGATAAATTAACAAACAACTATAAAACATATAAACATAGTTTATCCTAACTTTGTGAACCATATTATAATTATAGCTTATTAATTGAAAAAGCAAGACGGAGTGACATAGTAAGCTTATAATGGTGACATAGTTGCGCAGTTTTTGAACACTACTATTTCTACAAAACACCTCGACACATACATGGGTATATCTAGGCCAGCAAGATCCATAGACCTAACGGTCCTTGATTTTTTCTTATGAAGGGTTACAGTATCTAAAACACGAACTCTACGAAGAACGTCATATGTTTCGGTAGAGGATATGAACTTTTTTTTACTTTTTCTATAACTCTAATTGAGCAATAGGCTACCATAGGATATTAATACATAATGCCAATATTTTAAATATCTATTATATAATATAATGTAGTCACAAACGGTTAAAAAAAAAAACGAATAATTTTGAGGTTACAACAGCTGTTAAACAAACTTTTGGGTTATAGGTTATCGCGATACCAATATCACACCACAAAATTTCTCTACAGTCTTCGTATGAATTAACGAAACCCCACCAATCTTTTATGATATCCATGTATTTTTGAGGGGTAAAAATGCATGGGAAACCTTTTTATTCCCGTACGTCAACTCCTAATTGAGATATCCAAAAAACTTAACGATAAAAACCTTCTTCTGAGTAGAAACTAAGATGTTACCATTTCTCATTAAAACCGTTTTAATGGTTTCTAAGAACAGAGGACAAACATAGACCCTCATACAGACTTATTATTGTAGATTATTTTTGTAAAATCGTTCCATGCCGTCTTTCTGAAGTGTATTCATACATTACGACAAACTAATTTAATGTATTATTCTGTTCATGAATATTAATAAAATCAATTGTAGTGATATTTTAATAATAACAACAGAAAATTTGTTTTATTAATTTTATTTTTAAACCTACATTGTTAGATACAATTAAAAAATAACAGTCATTGATAGTCTTTATATAACATATTTATCTGTAGCCTATTTGTAACATATCGGTAGTGTTACGTTTCGATAAATGAAAATAAAATACCAAGTGTCCTAAAAGTCCAACCCCCCCCCCCCCTATTATTTTTTTTATTAATGGAAATAGACAGATTTGCTTTGGGGAAAGTTTAGATAACCAAAGGAGGAGTTTTTTTTTGTATCAACATTTTCAACCCTTATCCCCAAAATGGGGTAGTTTTAACCTACAAACTCCGGTTGTTTTTATTACATTACAAACTGCTCTATGTTGGTAAAATTGATGGTAAGAGCCTTACCTTGCTTTTTTTTAGCTCACATTAAGTTCTCGAAATAGCTACCATTTACTCCTTAGCAGAAACAGACTATAAGCTATTTTATTTCTTAAACTATATAAGACTTTCTTCATGAATCTTTATTTCATTATTTCCTCAAAAGAGAAGTCCATCGGTGTAAGCTCGAGTGAACGAGGCGTACAGTCGGTGCTGCCTTGTTGTACAATTCAATACTATAAAACATCCTCGTCAAAGTAGTTTCCAAGGGAGTGTAGGTTGGAAGTGTAGCTCAGGGATGATACCCTGGTTCTGAGTAGCGGGTATTGAGGTTTTGTTAAAATCAACAGTTCCATGAAAGGAAACTGGTTTTAGAACATATTTACTGCAAAGTGCACTCCAAACTGTGTTACCTTTAGAGTGTCAAAGTAGTAAGTACGGGTTTTGCAATCCCAAGATGCCTAACTGGATAAACACTTTATTTCATATAGACTTGGGTTAGATACTTCTATTTCGTCTTTCCATCATATTTCCCTTGGCCAAGTTTGTTCTTTTCCGGCTCTAATTCTATAAGGGTAAACGAGGGTTAGACGTATTTATTTTGTGTGTTATTTTTTTCTTCCTTATTTTACAAGGGTATAATGACAAAAAACTGTCACAGGGCTGGTTTAAGTGGGTTCCAATAGTCAAATAGGATTTTCATCAGCCCAATAAACAAAGTTAAACCAAACAACTTGGAACAGACCTGGTATAACCAGATGATTACATAAAGTAAGTCTGTTTCATGATATTTGTTTTTATTGCATGATTGTACAGAATTGCAACTACCTCAAGTAGATGTTGTCCTTCGAAAGTTCGCCTTACGGTCTTAGCCAGTATGGCTTCAATTTAAGTTTATGAATAAAGTGTCGATTTGATGTTCTTGGGGTATTGAGCGTCACATCGTCTAGACTGTTATGGACCTTTAACAAATACCATAGCGACTTTTACCTCGTTTTCTTCTGTCGTAGAAATTTTGGACTTTCAGATTTCGATGCATTAGCGACTGAACCCGTTGTGTAAAACTTGTCTCTTATACTATAGGTTATCAGGAGTGTTGGTGGGGAAGTATTATCTACCTATGCTATGGACAAACGTTCGGCTTTTTCAATTTTGAAAATCCACTTCTTTGTTATTTCCCTAAATCCCTGCAATACTTCTCAATACATTAGAAGACAAAAAAATTACACCTTCATTTTGGACTATAATGTGTGAATAAAAAGGATAACACTACTTGAGGTTTAAGAAGGCGAAAAAATAACATTGTGAAGTTTGTACTTCTTATAAAATATGACTGAGTATGTTAATAGAATCGAAATTGTATGCACATTGAAAACCCGATGAGAAACAAATTTAAAATACCGTTATTTCACACCAGGGTGTACACATTAGCTGTGCGTTAGAATTAAAGTGCCCCAACATGTTACAACACATATTATTGGCAATTGCCTTTATTTTGTTACATTTATGATATTAATACAATTGAAAATGATCTGCATACAAACCACTACCGTTATGTGGTAATATCATGCAAATCTAATGGAAATAATATGTTGGTATAATATGAATGTTTGTTAATACAAAATAAATAAATGTTTCTTTTTTCAAATATAATATGGAGATATTTTTCAAAAAATTGCAATAAATATTTTTGTAGGTTATTTTGTTTTGTTTTGTGAACCGGCATGTGAGAAAGTGAAAGCAAAGCTTTTTCATCGTTAATTATATATTACGCAGATATAAGTTTTAATCTATAATACGGGTGTTCCAATGTAGCAGTGAAAGGGTTAAGGAGTTATTTCTGATGTATGCAAGAATAGTAGATATAGAAAGTACTCCTCTTATAGATTTTTGTGTGAAATTAATGTTTAATAAACTTGCATCGTACGTTGATATATATTAATCTAAAAGTAAAATCGTATTTAATTGAAATAAAGTTTTGAGGTTATTATTAGTTTTGTAAGTTATTCTTATAAACTAAACTTCTTTTATTGAGATTTGACGCAATTGCTTGGGTCATATTACGCTAGACTTTGAAGGAAATCTTATTTTAAACATTTGATCTTAATAGTTTAGGTTTTATTTTTATTGATACCCCATACCCGACTTACTACCTACCATAAAACCCGTTATTCAGTGTTACACGGTTATTTAAAACCGCATCCGGTTATTTTTTAAATCCCATTGTACCTACTAAAATCTCTCTTCTAAAACTGTTTCATTTTTACATTAATGTGTTATTTTGTGTTGCATATAGACCTCCTACCTTACACAAGCTGTTAAGCTATAAACATTTCACTTACTTCATCAGTTACAAAAATATAATACAGTTAATATTATTATTAGCCTATTCAAATATCAGATATATATTTGATGTTAATATCAAAAAATCACAACTTCCTCTCTACCCTGCTGTGAATGTAAGTGACGGGTGTGTTGATTTCATACAGACAGAAAACAGTATGGATTGGATTCCTATGCTTTCCTATCTTTCTTGGAGATTTGAGTACAAAACTTCTGTGGTGCTACCACCCAACAGGACCGCCAATCCTCTTTTATAACTAAACAGTCGCTACTGAATGTTGAAAATCTTTTTTATAATATATCACATCAGTTGTTTGTTCAGATTGAGTATTCTTAACATTTCTACCAAAACAATTTTTATAAAATGCAATTTGTACGTATTTATCCATTCCTTTTGCGTCATTCTACGACGCCACATCGGTTTTATTTTTAATAGTCATCTTGCAAAGTGAACACAGTTCTTTCATCTTATCGCAGCATCTCTAAGTATTTTGGATGTCATCGTCACCAAAGTTCTTATCTTTATATTTTATCTTTCATGAGCATTCAAGTCTACCAACATTCTAAAGATGAAAAAGAATTATTAATATATTTTTAAATGTATATAAATAAATAATAATGTAAATCTGAAATGTTTTAAAGAGCGAGCATTTTGAAGTTTTAGACCATGCTTGAAGTAATTATTTTAAAAGAAGGCTATACATACCAAAACGTGCATTGAAAGTATCAAGCCGAACATTACAGTTTTTGCTAAATTCTACAATTACCTAAAACAAAACGTTATAATATGAAAGTGTTAAGACCGCCAGTTCATAATCTGTGTTCTATTTTATATCAATCTAGTATTTTGGTAGGTTTTTTCAATAGCTCAAAAAGATTAAGAATTATGGATGTGTATCTTTTCTCTTTTTACCTATGATAAAACACAATTACAGTACTGTATACAATAATAAATCAAACGACATACTAAATTGTGTGTCTTTATGATTGTCAAAATATTAAGGGCGAAAGTTGTAAAAGGAGATAAACATATTTGTACAATAGAATCAATCTTGTGCTTGTATTAGAGACTTTAATTATTATTGTAATATTGTTAATATCAAGGTCTTGGATTTTTGAATAGAAAGATAGTGAATCTTTGTTTGCTTAGCTCATTTATTTATCTATTTATCTTGAACACATCATAGGAATCGTTGATTCCTAACACCATCTTAAATTTGTGAGCCCTATCATGCTTAACTGATAACGACGACGGTTGGACGGCTTGTCAAAAATCACTTTTTCGGTTTCGCGATAATAAGACACGTTAAGATCTGTTGACATTTGTTGCGATTATAAAAACTTACCCTATACTACGTTACTGGGTCAGTAACATACATTTTGTTGAAAATTATACCACTTAAATGTTCACTTTTGTTGGAGAAACCTGTATTCTAATTCCATAATAAATACTGCACACCTGTATAGTATATTTCTAATATTTACATAAATATATCCTCAAAAATTTCTTATAGAGGGGACTGTTTATAAGCAAATTGTTCAAAAAACATTGCACTAACTTTCTCACACGCCCTCTCACACGCAATAGTAAATAGGAACAAAAAATAACAATCGCCTTCATCTTTCCAAAAACGTTTCTAATCCTGTTTATACGAGAGAAATATAACAATTTAGTTCATATTTATTATTGAAATTTCTTCGTGCATTTCTTAAGTTAGTATATAAGTGTTTCTTATTAATATTTTAACCTAAGGGGCTCATTTTAGTTAGTACATGATTGGCAATCCCGAGGGTACCTCCAGCTGATTGTCTTGGGTTACATCCCTCTCTTTGATATCAGGTTTCTCATAACCAACACTTGTTTTTTTCCGGTCCTGAAGCTGTCAGAGTATTATAAAGCTAAAAGTTTATTTATTTTTTTTTTTAAGGTCTTTTCTATTTTTTTAAACCGATAATAACCGAGAGATTTTTCGGCTTTAAGCAACAAATAAAAATATAATTATATTTTTAATATTATTAAGGATATACTGTATTTAAAGTGATTTTAAGCTTGCTTTGCTAATGTACAATTTGTCCTGAGCCTAAATATTACTTATCTGAAGTCGAGTTTGTAATGACGTAAGTTAAGAATTATTTATCGTTTTTTAGGCACTGGGCGCAGTATTCACGAAAATTTATAAGAGTACGCCCGAAAAAAAATTTTTACCCATTGTTCCTTAACGTGTTTTGTTTTACATGAAATTTCCATGTAGCGATAGGTCATACATTTTTTGAAATTACTAAAATATGATTGAAGTTGAATGATCGTATTTTTATCTTTTATAAGGGATTCATAACTATTTTCAGTTTTTGTTACATTACATTTTATTTAGTTCCTGATAGATTACATTTTAATAAAATTACATTCGTTAGAACTGATTTTGAGACATTTTAACATCGATTTAGTCTTTTAGCAATTACTCTAAAATTTGACTTATCGAAACCATGTTCCTTAAGATATGCCCGAAATATGTACATGATGTAATTTTTGACAGTAAAGCATTATACGGAAATAAAGATAGAGGTCACTCTATAAATAAGTTTTTTAGACTCTGTGAACAAAAAACGGATAATTTCCGTAAATTCTATTGACGTTTATTATCTACACATCAGATAACTTTCTGTCTCATGTACATATATTTGACGAACAAATCAGTACATTCAGGCAATAGACAAAACTGTTACCATATATGTTATATAGTTTTAAAAAATGAAAATAATTTAACGCCTATAATCTTGGGTGATGATGCCTCAAATGTTTAAATCTGGAGACTGACGGTGTAATAAAACAGTATTTATAAAAATCTGCTTTGAATTGTTTGTACTGAGAAACCTTATGCTTTACTTACTGAACAAACACTTCTATGTCCTATTATGAACTCTTCCCACACCTGAAATATTGAGGGATTAAGTAGGGTGACTTCAAGTTGATAAAGGTTAAGTTTATTATGGTACGTTAAAAAAAAGGAAAGAAAAGTTAGGATTATGGCTCATTCAAATACTCACATGAATGGTATTTCAAAACGTTGATTATTTTGCTCATTTTAATTTTTAAATAATTAGACAATAAATCAAAATATATTGTATATTTATTACTTTATTTTGTAATACAGTTTCACATTATGAATCATTTAATTATTGTATTTTAATTAATTATTAATTATCAAATTTGACAATGAATATGGCAATACAAATTGTGGTTTCTCCAAGGGTGAAATAAAATGAAATACGAGAGGGAAAAAGTGGGCAACAAGAGATCATTGTGAAAAAAAAATTCCTGGTGGGTAAATATTTGAATCATTAGGAGTATTTATTTTGAACTTTATGCTACGTTACTCGGAATGTTCACAATGCAACACAAAACCAACATTTAGGGATAAAACTCTCGTTAGATGTAGCAGGAGAGGGATTGGGGAGATACATATTTAGAATCTATTTAGTCCCGCTGCACTACGTGAGCTGCCTTAATATCCATGATGTAGGGAATAAATCTATTTTAAATATAACAGTGTGTGACTGTGTTTGAAAATTAATCGCTCAAAATAATTTTATTGTGTCGATTAAGTTTATGTAAATTAAATTCCCATTCACTTTAATTTAGCTAATCTATCATGGGAACCTGTGTTATCCGATCCTGTGTTCCTCGGTAAATATTGACAAGGTGTGTAATCTGAATTGATGATGGCGATAGGCCTGATTGTGGTAGATGTTCTGTTTTCTATTGTTGCTGAGTAGACTTTGAAGTCCGAGTCGGTGATGCAAAGAATGGGGAGGTGGACATGTCGTGACTAGTTATAAGTCTGGATTCCTTTACTTCACAGATACCTGCAGCAGGTAGTGTTTTTTAGAAGTTGTACCACTGTTGTTTCTTTGTATATGTTTAAGGATACTTCAGCTGCAGGATGGAGATGATCTGCTTCTTCCTTACTAGAGCGTTAGAATGTTGGGTACCTAATATATTGACATGGGTAGGTGGCATAGCAGTGCAGACGGATAAGCCAAGTAGTGATAGTCGTACCAGAAATCCAAGAGTTATATTACAATTTTTTCCTGAATTTCCGGAGATGACGATAATGGCTGATTAAGAGTGTCTTACATATGTGGAATAATCTTCACGGAAATTAGTTCTCAGTGATGTTACGACTATGGAGCACCGGAAGTTTTAGAGATAGAAATCAGCATCCGTATCTTCTGATAGTGGATTGAAGATGCATTTCTATATACGTGGCGTCAATTATTTTTAGAGAGATAAAACTTGAATGGTTTATATGACCGTAGCATCAAGTTTTGCTTGCTCAGGTTTACTTGAGGGTGGTCAGTTAGGATGAGTTGTTTTCCAACCATAATTCGCGATTCGATAGATATCAAAGTGTTGGTCGTACCGGTGTAAATTATATTAGCTAGAAGTTTATCAGCTTTAGTGACTCTTGAGTCATCTTTTTGCAGTTCGTTATGCCTGTCAGCAATTCTCATGTAACCTGCGGTTTGGTTCATTGAACATAATGTGACTAATCAATTTCTTTGAATTGTGTGTTTGCAATTAGGGTGGATTTTGTGGCTTCTTTAACAACATTAAGGGTTGTATTTTAGACCTTATATTTACTGTTGGGTTACTTTAATTAATTATAAATAAAGCTTAAACTTTCACACGGACACACAATGTTGATAAGGAATATATAAAAATCATTTTATGCACTGTACGGAATGAAGTGGATCTCCTAATTTGTAATGCTTAAATTAAAACTAGTCTAAGTGCGTTCAGATGTCTTTCCGAAGTTATGTTCTCCTACTGAAACCAGAAACACATTTGCATGCGCCGTAACAGAAGCTCTATTATGGTACTCGGCATGGTTCTGTAATATCAATTACTTAAACTAATTTTAATTTAAACATTACAAATTAGGAAGTACATAAAATGATTTTCATAATTTCATATGTTAGTTCTGTTCTATTAAAATAAAACATATGTAATATAAAAATAACAAACAGAAGTTTCACCTTTCATTTCTCGTACACCTGTTTTATACACGTTGATGAGTATATTCTGTTAAGAACGGTTTATAACTTAAAATTGCCTCTTTAGCTTGTTGATTGTTTAGAGACGATTATTGTACACCGATCCAATAAAAAGTTATCTTGTTTTATCTCAATAGATGAAGTCTCTTTGAAATCGTTCTTACTGCGGCGATGTTTTGAACATCGAGGTTCGAGACATATGCACTGTAACTCCAATTTGTATACATCACACAATATTAATTTTACTTTAATCAATTTGGCCTTTGAATTAAAAGACAACCTCTCTTACATGATATCTTTAAACAAAATAGGTCCCACAATACTTTTGTAAAAGTATTGTGTATATAATAAAATGTCTTTTATTAAAATTGTTATCCAAATCCAAAATTTTTGAAATTCTCATGAATTGTGATTGTATTTTCAGTGCATCATAAACTTGTGTTTTAAATATTTATGTACCCAAATAGATGAAACCAAAGTTATACATTATAAAAAAGATTTATCCAGCTTTTTTTTCTGCTCAAATTTTTGATTGATGTAAATCATTTAAAGTGGACGATAGGTTCATTCATGGACGACCTGGGTTCTTTGTGGAAATATATTTGATTTATTTTTATTTTATTTATTTTTTTTTTTACTGCGTGTGTAAATTTTGTAGGCTGCCTTTCGTTTTCTGTGGTAAGTTATGTATCTACTTTGATGTTTTCAACCACTTATGATGTACAGTGTATTGAGACAGAACATTAACATTTGGTGCACCGGTTAATGTACACCGACAATTCTGAAATTTGTTTACTGGTATAGTATTATACATCGTCGTATTAGTTTATTTAATTAGTGATACTCGTACAGGTTATATTGACTGTTCCGATTGACAACTTTAGTTGAACTTTCTTAAACAATGGTGTGTATTTTTACAAAGCACTGGAGATCTAGTTCTCAAGTTAGTACTACAAATATTACTTCGACTGTTGATATTCCATACGTGCCTTTTTATTTTACTTTTTGTAACCTTGAATCGCTCTTCTAACTTGATAGTTCACAGATTTAATCCCTAAAATGTTATTTTTTAAATTATTCTGTAAAAATTCAGATTCATTGTTTTTAATTATTTTCCCCCCCTCACGTAAACCTGTTTAAATGCAACCGTATATTTACCATCGCAATGCAATAAACCTATTCTACACCTGAGAGAATATTTATTACTAAAGGCAGACACCAGGTGTTGTAGCAGCAGATAGAAATGTATTTCCTCTTTATATACTTGACAAAATTGTATCCTTTAACTTTATTATGTGACTCCATAGAGAATTTTTTTTTGCGGTAGACTCGAACGTTAAGATCCAGTCCATGAAATGTGCACTGATTGAACATTTGAAATAGTATGGCTTTAGTTATACAACAATTGTTAATAAAAACGTCAATTGAGTAGTTTTAAGTTTAAAAGTGGAAACCACGCACTAACATATATTTAAATAGAGCTTTGTGCTATAAACCCATTCTAGGTGTAAATTTGAATATTTGAATCACAGTGGAAGAGGTTTAATTTTGTTTTTGTCAATTATTAATAAACCATGTTTGTTTGCTTTCAATTTTACTCACGATTTTGGGTTACTTCAATTTCAACAAAATCAATATAGCCGATTTTGATCAATTACGTCTTTCCATAATAACTGTTTAGCCGATTATTTTTTTGTTTTTACCGGTAACAATTCGTTGTTTTGTGAAAGATTGTGACTGGTGACTAATACGTTTTGTTTGTATTCCTAAAGGCTGTATTTTCTCAAAATCGTCGCAGCCGATTTTGAGAAAATGGTGTTTTTTCATTATTGCAAATACTGGAAACCCAAAATATGAGTTGTAGATGAAATCAATAGCATATCCATAATATGGGCAAATAAGCCTGCATACCAAATTTTGTAAATTAGTCGACGCATTTGGATTTGTAAAGCACTGCACTTAAGATACACTATAGACAATATATCTAAAAATATTTGGACTTAAAGGACCTCAAAATTGATATATCTACAAAACTAGACTCTGATTTTTAACCCATCTAATTTTTAACCCATCTAATTTTATACCACTTATATCTAAGGAGGTAAAGAATAACATCATTTTATTATTATTAGGTTTTAGTTATATTTACAAATTTGTTAATTTTCAAATACAGTTTGTTGTAAAAATTAAGTGAATCTGTTAAAAATAAACGTTTAGAAAGAGTAGGAAAAGGCAAAATATAAAATTGTTTACATTAGAGTGTTCAGAAAATGTTTTTCAACATTAAATTTCAACTGTGTAAGTATCATATCATTTTCCTCTATCCTTATTTCTCGCTGTTATAGCTAGCGGGTACATCTCTTATTTGAGAAATTCCCCCAATGTCACTCATTCATATTCTTTTAAATGATACGTTTCCTGGAGAGAGAGTCCTGCTGGCATTGTACTTTTAGAATAGAATTACCAAAATTAAACTAAGTTATAGCCTCTGTGACAGAGGATTCCATGATCTTTCTTGATACAATCTTCGCCTTATGATATTTTTTTTCCAAATTGACCTTCGCGAGCTCTTACCTTCTTTTGTTTACTCCCTTTCCCAGGAACTTCGTTAAAATATTTGTTAATAATAGGCGTTGATAATTAAGAAATATATTAAATGTTGAGCTTGACTTATCAGAAAAATTATACAGTACTAGCTGTACCCGGCCACGCATTGCTGTGGCTCATCTGGTTAAATGGAAAATAAATAAAAGACATAAATAAAGACATAAATTAAAATATGTTTATTTAAACAATGCTTGTGGGTACACAATATTTTTTGTAGTTCCATTGTTTGTGTATAATACAGATTATCTGGTTAACGTAGCAATCCGTTTCTAGATCTAAGCCACACAATTCTAAATTTTGGCCCTGAGCTTTGTTAATGGTAATTGCAAATGCCAATCGAATTGGGAACTGCAATCTCTTAAATTTAAATGGCATGTCTGTTGGAATTAAAGGAATGCGAGGAATGAGGACATCTCCATTTTTGTAAGGTCCTGTCAAGATTGTTGCTTCTATGACGTTGTTTATTAATTGTTTCACTGCAAGTCTTGTGCCGTTGCAAAGCTTTGGCTGGTTGATATTTCGCAAGATGATTATCGGCACACCGATTTTCAATTGCATTAAGTGTGGTGGCATCCCTAGCAGATAGAGTGAATTTAAAAATTCTGTTGGGTAATTATTTGCTTCATTTGCTTCTACAACAGTGTCGACGGACTTGTATGTGACTACCTCACTTTGAATTTTAGTCTGAATAATATTATTTAGTTCGTAGACGTCTTTGTTCTTGGAGGCAAGAATAGCTCGTTCACTCAGCCAATCGCAATTCTTATAATTGGTTTGAATATTGGGAAATACTTGAACATTTTTATGTTGGAAATATGGGACCAATTGAAACATTTTTTTTAATAAAAAGCTACACTATCCCAGAGTAACATAGAGTAGGATTCATTTTGATAAAAACATTTTTTATATTCCATATTATTTGTAAATTTATTTTGAAAATCGTAAAAAAAATCTTTGGGCATTAAACCCAGTGTCTAGCAGCTGTAGTATCAATAAATAAACAACATTATGAAAAACTAAAAAATTACTATTGAAAGATGAAATTTATAAATATCAATAGAAACGTACTATGCCAAAGATATGCACAACAACATAAATTATGTGTGTATGTTGCCATTAAGGTAGGTAAAATAAATTAAATATAATTTTAGGTTAGGCCTAGAAAGATGAACCAATACATATTTCTTGAATGTAGGCCTACCTATTGGCATTCATTACCATAGCAGCCAATTTAATAAAATAACTGATGAAACAGTTGATTCGGATGTCCAGCTAGTACAAATAATATTTTTAAGTTAGGCCTAGATTGAACCAACATATATTTCAACACACACAAACCAATAAAAGCTTGCGTTAAGATAATAATATTTAAAATTAAGAAAACAATATGTTACAATCTAATTTAAAAAAAAGACATTAGAATTTAATAGTAGGCTAGGCCTATTTATAATATGGTAAATGATATATTTTATAAATTGAAAATTGCCTCTTTTATTTATAACAATACAAAATCTCTGTCCTAATTAATATTCCCGAGAAAATAACATTGTGTACAATAACCTGTTTTAAAAAAGTTATTATTTATGTAACATTTAGATAAGTTTTTATTTAAATTGTAGGCCTAACTGTTACAATTTTATGTTTTGTATTTATAAAGATTCTTTAATTTTAAAATAAAGATATAAATATTGTCTTTTAAGTGTTTTTTATTTCATATTGATATATTAATTATCTTAGAAGTAATTAATTATATAGTTATGTTATTATAAAATTTGGAAGTGTAATACAGTTTAGATTATAAAATAAATGGGTTTTTTGAATTGTAGGCCTAGTTGTTACAATTTTATGTTTTGTATTTATTAAGATTTTTTAATTTTAAAAGAAAGATAAAAATATGACCTTTTAGGCCTAATTATTTTTAATTTTATATTGATAAATCAAATGGTTTAATATAGTTATTAATATTATAATGATGAAAATAGGTTATGACAAAAAATGTTATTTGAGTTATTGTAATTTTTTTATTTAATCTGGTTTAACCAAATGAAAGACGGTGAAAAAATACAAAAAATTATTTATACTCACGAAATTAATGCTATAGTAAATGTTATTGTACTAACGGAATGTCTTACAAAATAATTGATTTAAACATTTGTTAATTACAACAATACATTTGGAAAGATTGAAAATATTTAATATAGTGTGTTTTGTTTTAACTTCAACAGATGTCGTTGTTCACAAAAACCTATCTTAAAAGATAGAAATCCAAATACATACAGTTGTTTGAAGTTTGAAATCAGCTGATAATGGAAATATAGGAAACAGTTGACTACAGCTGTTATTATTATAGTCCATAAACATATGTAATGGCGCGCTTGCATTTTTGTTAAATATTGAGCATATATTTTGTTGTTTTTATGTTCATTAGATGCTACAGTTTTTCAAACAGTATATAAAAACACTCGTGGATTCGAATGGAATACTGTGTCCAAATTTCAAAGCAATCGGTGAAGAACTTTCTGAGATTATCGATTTTGAACAATCGCACATTTACATTTTTATTTATATAGATAGATAGATAGATTAAGTATTAGAGCCTTAATTTAAAATCTTCTGATGTTCTATTTAATAAATTTTAATACTATTATTTAGGAAAACTGAACTGTCCAGAAAAGCATCCATATAGTTTTAATGGCTTCTAAATATACACTGAAAAAAATTATTCAATTGTTTTTTTTCAACAAAGGCGTACAGAGAGATTGTTTTTATAAGTTCATTGTTCTTATGTAATCTTGTTTATTTTTGGGGGAAAGATGAAATGTAATTTATGATCCTACTTATTCAAGAAACTGTTAATAATTTATATATTTAAATATGATTTTACATTATTCAATTAAAATTTAGAATGTTGAATAGGGTTAAATAAATTCTCTCAAAGGATAAAGAAAAATATCTTATATTGATATATATATATATATATATATATATATATATATATATATATATACAATTTCTATTCATATCGGCGAAGAAAGTCCCGCGATATTCTTCTCCAATCACAAACTTCTGTGGGCGTGTATTTTATAACTAACGTCTTGCTTCTAATGGTCGCCATCTTAATTCCAGATTTTCGTTCATATTTCGACAGATTATGTCTTTGTTATTAAATATTTATATGAACTCAGGTGATGTTTTATATTTAGAAATATCTACTTCGTATTTCTGTATATCTCATTTTGTCTCTAGGTCTTCTGTATTTTTATAATCGGCAAAAGATCGGAGTTATATTTTCAATTCGGTTATTTTCCAAGTTGACCTTTCACGTCTAGATAAAAACAAATTATTTAAGTTTTCTTGTCTTTAACAGAGTTTTTTTTATTTTTTATGGATTAATCAAATTCTTAGGCGCAATTTTAATATAGGTTTTGATTTGTTTTAGATTGACAATTTTCTGGATTAGTTATAATTGGGTCGGAAAATATTAGATTTAGAATTTGTTTTGATTCGAGTCTTATCTTTTTGCCGCTAGGCGCGTGTATGTTGACGTTTAAAATCAAATGAATGAAATTGACTTGTTTTTCTTTTTGTATTTAATACCCTTTAAAATTAAAATTTCGCAAAATCCTTTCTTAGTGAGCGTCTATGACCTCATACAAATATGCCTTTAAATTTTGGTATCAATATCTTTGTTGGTTTTTGCTCTACGTTGATTCTCTGTCAGTCATTCATTCAGTCAGTCAGTCAGGACAAAGCCGTTTATATATATAGTGATAACAAACACACAGAACACAATTCTCACAAAAAATACGCCTAAGTATCAGACGCGTTTCAACAACAAGGTCGTCCTCTTCAGTGATACACGAGCTAGTTATAGTTTGATTGGTGTAGCTCGTGTATCACTGAAGAGGACGAACTTGTCGTTGAAACGCGTCTGATACTTAGGCGTATTTTTTGTGAGAATTGTGTTATGTGTGTTTGTTTTACTGTAAAATAAGAAATACATATTTCAAAATAAAACAATATTAATGTTTATTTATTTTTTAAATTCGCGCAAGCAATTTCGTTCAATAAGTTTCAATAAAATGAGAAACTTTCTCTATATTCCCTTAAAATTTAAAATACCAAGTTACTCTATTGTTAAGTTACAGATATAAATACTAGCGAAAGGACGCGGTAGGGGCTCTCTTGAGTAACGACTTGGCAATCCTGTTATTCCCGTAGCGGAATCCATATGTTTATTCATATAGTCTTCCACTTATTGTGAGTGCGGGTGGATCTACCGTCTTTATTTATCTAACCTTGGGATCGGTCTTACAGCCCGATCTGACGTTTGTTCTCTCACCATCATGGCGTTATTCTCGAACTAGATACGTCCTTTTCCAAACAAAACTTTCTTGTTCCTTTCAAGGTGATACAACCACAAGAGGTTTTCCTAATTTAAACTTAAAGGAAAATGCATTTAGTCCTTTCCTATCTGGTTTCTCTTGAATACGTTTTTTTTTGCAGGCTATTTAATTACTATTAGAGTATTTAATTTTAAAACCAGTTTTTAATTTTTAGGAGCAATGATGGCGATGAGGTTGTTTGACTCTAATCAACAACAAAAAGAAAAGAAAAGGGGAACGAACATTTTAAAAAACATGGATGTACTGCTCCCTTAACTATCGTCATCACTACATATTATCTGCATGCCGAGAATAATAATTTTTCTTTAAGACAACTTCACTAAAACCAGAAAGCTTGTAATTGTTTAGCTCAAATAATGATTTCACTTAGTGAGTCAAACAGCACGAAATGTAAATTTACATTCAGTTGTACAAAATAATAATTTATTCTCTTCTGATCCAAATACAGGTACTAATTCCTCTATAGAGAGCTGCAATCGGAAGATAAAGGATAATAAATATACTTAGGTTGGCTGACCTGGTAACGTTTATACTTCGATAACCTTTACGCTTGGTTGGTTTCCAATATCCAAATTAGTTATGTTTATTGTATTCACATATAATAACGTAGAGTGTGAACACATGCAATATTAACACGTGCGACAGGACACATAATTATATATTGCTTGTTTGTCTACCTCGATTTTGGTAGTGATATACAGATGACACGTTTATATCAAATGATGTATTACAGACTCATGTTGTTCTTAGATAAGAGGATACTACGAAAAAAAAATCAGATTCAATTATTAGTACAATCTATATTATATCTCAGTTTGATGTATACACACTTATTAATTCAAGTTTCGACTATAGTGTTTCTAATTAAATAAGGAAAAACATATTGTTGAAAACACATTCATTTGATGTAGATTTAAAAACTACGCAAATTGAGATGTTGTGGTTGATTAAAATTTAAAAAACTTTTCGATAATTATCACCATATAAAAACGCTCCTCCCCCCCTCAAGCCGCGAAATACTCTAATACCGTCAGGGTTTGGAAGAGAATAAGAGTTGGTAAGACTGACCAAATAGGAAAGATGACAGTGGGGGATCTAATCCAAGACTACAGGGAAAATACATAGATACAGTTTCGGGTCCTTCGAAAAGGCTACGCCCTTATTCACTAAATGGCAATACGTTATATTTAAAATAAATATTTAGATTAAAAATCGGCCGGCATTTTACAATTTACTTACCAATCTTTCAAGGTTTTAATAGTTCGTAAAATCGATTATATATTCACAATTTATGTAAAATCAGGCCAAATATGAGTTAAAACTGCTGTAAAATTACACCAATGAATAGAATTTATGGTTATTTCGTAGTCTCTCTGCTTTTTAAATACATTTTAACTGCATATACTTTATTATTTATCTATTGAAAAGCTAACAAAACAAATTCTTCAAAATTATCATATCTTTGTAAGTAAAAATGTTGCTTTTAAATAAAATAATGTAGGACATTGCTTATAGCTAGAATTTCTATATTAAGGTATTACAAATATTTACAAAAATATAAGCTTATTTAAATTCCTGAAATATAGAAATGGATATTTGAACGACTCACATCTGCTTGCCTGTGTATTCAGCTATTAACTGAGTCAAGACTATTTGATTGATTCTACTAAAATTGCTGTTCTATTTTTAAGGGGTTTTTTGGATTATTAAAATGAAACTTTTGTTTATCATTTTTTTAATAAATCGGTTCAGCGTGTTCTGAAGAATACATAACGACAGATGTTATTAAAAATTGTCTATATTGCATTTAAAAGATTCTATAAATTTTATTTTGCATGTTTATCTTATCAATATTTGCATACTAATTTAAAAAAGAGAGATGCAACAATTAACAGTATTTCAAGTTTTTTTTAAAATATATATTTATTGGAAAATTTAATATTTAACAACAATAACAAAATACAGTAATCGGTTTTTAAATAAAATTAAGCAATTTATATTAAATTTATGTTTGTATCGATCTCCTGGAGGTATTTTTATTAATATTTTTTTAATATATATATATATATATATAGTAATTTTTAAAGGAATTCTATCTAAGATATTTGACATCCTCTTTTCCCCCTTCTGATCCTTGTCTCTCACCCTTGGATTAATCTTATTATATATTATATAGCTCCCTTTTTGTTTTTTCAAATATTAATAAGGAAATTTTTATAACAGGATGAATATCTTAATAGTATTTTCATTTTTTCTGGTAAAACCCCTAAAAACTAATTTACTCAATTTCGAAATGATTTATCTATAACTTCCCTCCCGTATTATCTGAGTTGCTTATTAATTTTAAACGTCCCAATTTGGTAAGGGATGGATGTTATATTAAATTTTTGATAAGTGTTTTTTTAAATATCTTTAATTTGTGGATACAAATAGAATGGTGATGACTTGATATCTCCAGTAGTTATGATTGATTCTACATAATATACTGAGCAGAGTAACAAACCCTTCAAATATTAAAACGGACAAGTTTTTGTCATTCATATATTTTTAATATGTGACCGATATGATGTGGAAAGTCACAAAATACAGAGACACCTACATCGTGGATTAATATGTGGTTCTAATATATTTGCAGTATGTTTTCCAAGTACATAATAAGACGTACTGTAAAATATTAATAAAGCAAAGGGGATAATCGCACAACATCTAGATTTAAACAACTTGGAACGCGAACGATGCTTATCTTTTAGAAATCAACGCAAAACCTTTGTATGGATGCCTAACATAGAAGAATATAATACATAGGTAATTTAGAAATTGGTAAATTGAACTAAAGTCTAAGAGGAGTTAAACAAAATTCTGAAAGAGTTACCAAGGAAGAATCCAAAGGTGTGGACAAAGTTAGAAAGTAAAGAACCTCAAGAGAATTAAGTGTGAATTGATCTCAACAACTCTTAGAAAGAATAATAGTGATATAATTAGACCGAGTTTGGAATTGAAATAGCAAGGAAAGAATTAAACTGACAACTCCAAAGTCACATATGTTAGATCCGCATAATTAAAAACAAATTATGAAAGCAGTTGAATAAATCTCCCAAAACCGCGTTCAAATTTCGGTAATACAAAATAACTGAAGTAGGTGTCACAGGGAATAATTAGATTTTGATCAAAGCTACTTAAGAGAAGAGGGAGTGGAAGTACAGGTTTGATAACTTGTGTAGTACAGAAAACATGGTATTTAGAATAAACTCTACAAAACTATCTAACAAACTTTCACTCTAACAGAAAAAAATCCAATATTGTAAAGAAAAATGTAACTTCGACGAAATCATTCAAAAATTGAAAATCAATCAAGATGGCTGTTTTAGATTTTACTAGATAATAAAATATATTAACAAATTTAATAAGGAGTTTACTTGTTTTACTGGTGCTACAAACTCGACCATGTAATCTTATTGGTTCAATCAACTTTTAATATAGGCTTTAAACAGTAGGTTGCAAAAAATCGGTATAGCAGCTAAATACTTACCCTTAACTACCTTTTAGTGTTGATAACGACCAGAACGTTTCGTTTTTATAAAGTAATATTTTCAGTTTCGACCAATGTTTTAGTTATTGAAATATTGACCACCTGAAGTTAGGTCAGCTGAAAATGTGGCTCGACCAATCAGTAATCTGCATACAATCCCAGGAGATATGGCGGCACGTGGTGGGGATGTGGAAAGTCACGTTACCCAATGATCAATTACATAGTTGTAACATAGTGTTATAGTTGTTTAAGTTCGAGGACAGTGACACACACACTATATACACTAATAATGGATAAATTTTAATTTTTGCCCGAGAGTTGTAAAATAAGTAATTTATTCCAAAAATGCGAAAAAAAACTATTTCCCCCAATTTCGTTACGGATAGTGGCAAGTAAGAGGAGATTTTATTCTGCTTCTATTAGTTCTAAATAAGTATTGAACTCGAACAAATTTGGAGATCGTTAGGGAGGAGTAATAACAGATGAAATGAGTCTCGGTTCAATCTAAATTTAAAGAAGTTGGAGAATAAACAATGATGAGATTTTCGTCTTCAATGGATGTTGACAAAGTTTGTGCATATTGTGCTCTAGTTTCTTAAGTGAATGAATAAACAAACCCATTACGTTTCTAAGGATTAGGGAAAAAAAAGGATAGACGAAACATCAGAGGCACACAAACCCAAACACTGAGTTTCAATTTTTTCATTTACTTAGAAGAGTCTTCACTGAAGTCCAAAGGTACAAAAGTACTTCATCTTTGTCACAGTTTATATTCTGTCAACGTCACAGAAGAGTTTTAATTAAAAATTTATTTTAATTATTCCTTAATGTCTGTTATAACTTTAAATGCAAACTTGTGTTAGTTTTCTTTACTTCCAAACTAGTGCGACAATAAATACAACGAACTTGTCACAAACAGTGCATTTACTTTGTTAAAACTTCTTACATTGTTTGTTAAATAATGAGTTTTTAATACAACATAGTTTGATACGTTATTTAAACGTATGGATCAAAATTTGTGGAAGATTGGTTGTCAATAGTTTTCAACAAATTGAGTAGAATTCGGTAGGGTTTTAGTTGTAGAAGATAATAGTTAGGTTGGTTCATTGATGAAGAATGATTAGTAACACGTGGTGAGATGGCATTTTGGTTTCACAAGTTGAGCTTCCGAATGTATTATCACCCAGAGCATAGTCGGCCACGTTAGTAACTAGACTTGATTGTAATCAGGGAAATTTCGCAAAAAACTCAAGTCCGGACACTCAACCAGCTATATTGCGACGATGAAAACATCTCTTAATTAAACTAATTAACTAACGGAAATTTAATTTAAATCACTTAACATGGGTTTTGTAACTCTCGTAATGTAAGTCCCGATTGTAATTTAATTTCTCATGTCAAAATGGCGATTCAAAACAGCTATCATTTTTTTGGCTTTGCCTGCATGACAAGGGTTAGCGAACCATTAAATAATTATCTAGATTGTACTATGAAATGAATGAAACATTCTTCTATTTTTGGAGTTACTCAGTTCTGGCATCCATGCTGATCGCATCAGTAAACTGGCTTTCATCTTTTTGACATCATGCAATGTGCCATCTCAAATAAAAAAAATTTAGTTTACACGTTTACCCAGTGGCGTGCTCCCATTAAATGACCAACATTTAATGAAAAGCACCAATGATAAGAAACTCACCAACAAGAAGATATTTAAATGCTAAAACGACTAAGTTCTATAACTAAACTGGCAACTTTTATGGTGCAGTATTTTCCAAATTATTTAGGAACTGACAATTTATTTTTCTTCTTATTGTAACCATGTTTTGGATACATTTATTCAAACCCTAATCAAAATTCCTTGTTCCTGTTTTGAGATTAGCTAGCTATCTAACATTGCCGATGGCCATGTTCTTTTTCTTTTATTCGATAACTTCTGAAAAGCAATTAGTGATAAGACGTCTTCCAATGCGTTAAAATTTTAGAAAAAATCATCAAAAACTTTTAACACTATTTTACGAATATCAGATTTTTAAATTATTGCCAAATTTGAAGTTATGGAATAAAATAAATGGAAAAGAAATCTCAAGCTATGGTCTAAATATTCAATTAACCAAATTTGATTGAATACTTCACTGGTAACAGTGTTCCAAAAATATTTATTTATTTTTTGTTTGAGAGATCTTAGAATTAGATCGATTTTTTTTACCCAACATATAACCTTCTCTGTACTATATGCGAG
Organism: Aphrophora alni; assembly: GCA_963513935.1. Taxonomy (NCBI): domain Eukaryota; kingdom Metazoa; phylum Arthropoda; class Insecta; order Hemiptera; family Aphrophoridae; genus Aphrophora; species Aphrophora alni. The sequence goes on from OY740768.1 coordinate 8,914,455, forward strand.
AAGTAAAATATAAATTTAATATTCTTTTCGGGAAAATAAAAAAAAATGTCTCGTCAAGGCCTTTATGTTTGAATGAACATCAGCAACAGCTGTGGGAGTAGCTGATGTCACGTCATGATTCTACTGCTATCGCATTTCCTTAACCATATGAAAAACGTATAGCCGGTTATTTTGTATACGACTATATATGGCCACACTTTTTTTAGCGTTATTAGTCCATAACTTTATCACTTACATCATGGTAATCGACAAAACTAGTGCATAACCTAAGACTATTAATGTTTTCAAGCCTTATGTAATCGTTACATATATTTAAAATTCAGGCGTTACCGTCAACTGCGATTTCAGAGTGTCTATGTGATTACAGCTCTTTGATAATATTGCTTTTATCGGTCACGGTCACAGCTATTAATTTTACGTAGCTTAAAATGAACTTTATACAGTACATATAAAAAAAAAAAAAAAAAAAAAAAAAATTAAAAAGTTATGTTTTTTTTTCATTGACAATTTTGCTTCTGTGCATTATTTTTATAAAGTTACGTGACAGCTCATTTTATATAGCTTAAAAGTAAATTAGACTTTTTAAATACATATTAAAAAAGTTATGAATACTTTTTTCATACCTAAAATTCAATTTTTTTTATTGATAATTTTGTTTAAATGCATCATATAAGATCACGCGATAGCTCATTTTAATAGTTTAAAGTGAAAAAAAATAACATTTTACAATACTACATATTTAAAATTTATGAATAGTTTTTTCATACCTAAAAATTATTATTTTTTTGTTTTTTTATGGAATCTATTTTATGAGCCGACAAGTTTTGCCTCTCGGAATGTTTGATCTAGTTTTCTCCAGGACTCTGATAAATATGTTATTTTTTTGATACCAACTATTACTTAACAATGAATTAACGTATTTTATACTTCATTGTTTTAGTTAATATAAAATTTATTTGTATAAAATTGGACTGCAATTCCCTGAAAAATCCTACATAGTCTCGTTTTTAATTAATCAATTAAAGTTTTCAAAAACCGATTTCATAAGTGACTAATTTTGATATCGCGGTAACTTACTAATTTAAAAAATTATTTGTCCTTAATAATTTCGTACAAACTCAACTTTTAATTGATAACACAAAATTCCAGCAAAGTATAGATTATATATTTAATATTCATTGGCCTCGTCAATTAAAAACTGCAAGGAAATGAGAATAAAATTCTTGTTACGTATTCAAAACTGGACTTGTATTTAACTGCATTCAGTACGTGCGGTGTATACTTAGTTAGAAAAGTATTGTTTTATTAGAGTTACATATATTTTACATTAATCATACTAAAGATAAATTTGATGTCACCTGACAAAGCACTTATTATTATCAAATTTGCTTCTTTTGTAGTTACAACAGCCCGGTCTCACATATAAACATACAAATGATTTCAAATGTAAAACACTTTTAATTATTTCGATAAAGCTTTCATCAGAAATATATGAAACTTGGTGTCAAGTTATTTCCACTAAATTGTATACGATTTTGTTTTTCACATTAAGAACTTATATTATATTAGACATAATATAAATTTTTAAAACATTGGTCGTTATACCTTATATTAAATATCTTATCAATCAAACAGTTTATTGTAAAGTTTTTTTTTTTTTTTTTTTTTTTTTTTTTTTTTTTTTTTTTTTTTAATATGGGGTCTCGAATATGTATATATTGACAAAGTAGGAGTCTGTTTTTTACAACTTTCAAATACATCATTAAACGTCATTCATCTTATAAAACCAAACTTTTAATATATATTTGGAAATCTCACAGGGGCATATAATGAGATGTAGGGAGATTATTAAAGATTCTCAAATGTAACATAATGATACCTTTTTCGGACATTTGCAATCATTTGTGTGTTAAAAATCAAAAGTGTTTTGATTTCTAACACACAAATGATGGCAAATGTTCGAAAAATGTGTAATAATAAAATTGAACTTCCATCATTAACAAATAACTTCAAACAGAGAATAATCATACCTCTGTCTTAAACGTTGTGTTTCTTCTTATTTCTCGCTATTTCAAAATTAAAGTCAAAATATCTGAAATATTATATATAAAGTTATTATGCATCTTTCTCCATCGATTAGAGTATTAAAAATATGACAATCAGAGGGAGTAAGTTTACCAAGGAACACACCAGCAATTATTTTTTTTTTTCCAAATTTTGAAACTGAAATGTTAAGTAAAATAACTTTAAATGTTGAGTTTTGTAAGACCTATCATTAGATAAACAACTTACATATGTTGAATAATTTTAGATATGATTAGAATATTTCAATAATCTGAGTTGAAGAATTTGGAGTAAATTTTTACACGTAATTTTAAAACTTTGTTAGTACTAATGCTTGACTTGATTAATTTCTTTTCTTTAATGAATATATATTATATACAGAAGATCATAGTCACAAACATCCCATACATTTACGCCGCCATTTTGAAATCATGAAAAACAAAAACACATTCTTCATGTCAAAGTGTTATAGTGCTAAAAAACCTTTAAAATTATGTTTATATTTCAAGAAACAAGGGTGTAACCAATCTATAAATACCATATAGTGGCTCCACAAATAATAAACAAATCTTTATTTTCTATGTGTAGAAATTGCTGAAATAAAATTGATCACCAGTTTGTAACTGAAACCGTTTGTATATAACATATAGGTACTGAAGGACCTGTTATACCGAAAGGATTATTTAGTAAACTAAAAGACTAATAAAATGGTGTTCTTTGTGTTATAATCGGTGCACTTTTCATGGTCGGAACACTACACATGAATACAGTTGGATATGACAAATATATAAATTATCCAATTAATAGTCTATTAAAAATCGTAAGGAATAATGTAATTTTTTCAAAGTAGAGTTCTGTATATCTTAACACAATGTTTTTAATTTATTAATTTTTAATATTTTAAAAACAGTTCTTGATATTACCTTTTGGTGTTATTTTACAGTAGAATAGCTTTAATAATAACAAAAATGGTTTTTTTCATACCTATGTTAAATATTTTCACTCAGCTCTGAAGTATATAAAAACAACAAGGTTCGGTAATTTTTAGATCCTTAGAAAAGTGCAAAATAAAGAAATACACAAAGAAGTAGGATTTCGAGAAAAATTGAAAATCAAATTACATTTTAAAACATATATTTAGTGTTGTCTTGTATGGTGGGTTTTTTAAGTTTTATTCTTTATCAAATTGGTCATTTTATTATTGAGAAAAAAAGTGAGTGTGTACTATATATTGTATATAGCTTTTTCACTTGGAGCCTAAAATATAAAATATGTAAAAAACTTGAAAAATACTAAAATTCTACTCATACATACGTACAAAAATTAAATTTTATTCTTTGTTGAAATGAGTAAAAACTATTCTTGTTTTTTAAGGAGGAACTATCAGTCTGTCATGTATTTCAATCCACATTTTTTTTATAGGCTAATAGCTACATGACCCCCTTTCATTATATTTATTATTACAATATCCAGTTTTCCCTCCAAGTAAGCAAAAAGCTTTTTTTTATATTTATCTTTCACCTTTTCAAACAAAAGCTGTCCAACATATTTAAAATGTTAGATTTTACGTTTACGTGCATTTTTCTCTTTTGATTACGTTATTTAAAAACCATGACAATTAGAGGGTTTTACAATCCAGTTTATGCTTCAAAATTGTAATTACAGTAACTAGCATTATCTTAATGGGACACCAGAAAACTATGTTTAACAAGAGATATCACAACGATTTAAATATTCAGTTTTGTATGACCTTTCATTTGGTATACAGCGTGAGTTATCTTAAACATTTTGGATATGATTAGAATGTTTTAATAATCAAAGTTGTGGAATTAGGGGTAAACTTCTGAAAAAAGTTTGACTGATTTGAATATTTGTGTTTTAAATACTATATAATAGATACAGAATATCATAAAATCCAACATATAAACATTAAAACCGTCATTTTGAAATATGAGGATGAAAATCCTTTATGACAAAGTGTTTGGGTTCGAAATTTAAGAAGGTTTCGCACAATGTTTATATATGGTAAAACAAACCCTATCTACCCTTACAAGGGTTTAAAAATTTACAAAAATATTATTATTGTTTTAATTTTTAAATATGAAATTACCGAAATAAAACTTTACACGATGTTCCTAGCTCGAACCGATTGTCACGTGCGGTCTGAAACACCTAATATATGTACGTAAAAGCATGCATACATACTCGGCGCTACCGGTACTCTTTCTATCTTCCACTCTATTCTAAAAAAAGCCTCCACTCTATTCTATCTTCTGCGCAACGCTTCCGTCTTCATACACCCATTCTTCTTAGGTCCCCTTCAAGGTATTCCAACCAACTTTTTTGGTTATCACTGGATTTCCATAGAGTTTAATTTTTAATATTATTGCTCTTGACATCTTTTGTAAATGACCTACATATCCTAGTGTTTCTTTATTTATTTTGAGTAGTATCCTAGATTAATCACATAACTGTTGGAGTTTATAAGTTTGTTGTATTCTCAAAATTTCATTCTACTCAAGAGCTCAGTATATATTCCTTATCTCCCCATCTCATCTTTGCACTAGTTATTCCTTTTTGTCAGTATCCACGCCCCGAACCATATCTACGACAGTCTGTTATCTATGACATATCTGTTATCTAATGACAGCCCGTACTATAGTTATATGATTCTTATTTTTGTTGTCCTACTTGCAGACTTAGATTTGACACGTGTTATAGTGCAAAGTAAGCTATTGCCCGTTGCTAATCTTGTTTCAATTTCTTCAGGCATAGAATTTCTTTCTCTTTTTTTTGTTGAGTGTGAATCCAGATACTTAAAATTTGTTACCATTGCAATCAGCCTTTCTCCTACGAAACATCCATTAGCTTCAGACCTGTTCTAACACTACAAACGTAGATTTTACGACGTAGATTTTAAGACCAATGATCTGCGCAGCCACTTTAAATCTTTCACATGTTTCCACCAGATCTCTTCTGTTCCTTCCTATGATCACAAAATTGTCCGCGTATCCTTGGTACTCCTAGGTTCTAATGTACCTCCTTAATTATATACGTACACACATATTTATTAATTTAACAACCAATAAAATCGTCTTCTATATTCCATCGGTGGACTATTCATGACTGCCACATTACATGCCCATCATTATGGCTGGATATTACCATTATATAAGTTACAAAATAAATAGTCTACTAAATATCTAAATATTTTAACGATTTTAACAATATCCAGTTTCAGTAAGTATCGCTGACTGACGCACTTATCTGTGCACACACAATCGATTCTAATCTCAGATCTTCATTGCAGGTCATAAGCTGCTTGGATGATCTTCTCTCTAATTTAGAAAGTGAGGTTCACAGTTCACAATTCACAGTTCACAGTTCACAGATCAAAGTTCATAGTTCACAGTTCACAGTTTCAGTAAGCGGCGTTTTCCTCAATGTAATTATCGCTGACTGACGCACTTATCTGTGCACACACACTCGATCCTAATCTCAGCTTTTCATTCCAGGTCATCATTTGCTTGGATGATCTTCTCTCTAATTTAGAAAGTGAGGTTTTTCTGCACCAAAATTAAAACATTCTGGCAAGTCTTAAATTATTCTTAAACATTGTTCTGTGGTTTGTTGGATGGTTGTGAGAAAAAGTTAGTGCAATGTTTTTCACCGTTGATTATTATTATTTCTTTTAAAAGGAAGCTTAAACTATGTATTAAATTTTTTTTTAAACCACGTATTCCTAAAACTAGCTACATAAAGAAATATTTCCCCTTTCTAAAATAAATGTTTTACCTCCATTCAGATCATACACTTGATAATGTAACAAATGCTCCACTCTACGCATGAAAAGATATATTCATCTATCACAAAGAAATGATTGTTAATTCACAGCTGATCAAGATCCCATTGGATACATGAATTCCCTTTTATATTTGCTAATCGTTGCGTGGAAATGCCATACCCAAAGAGCTTTTGATCATAAATAAATAATTAGTTACTTGTCTGTCGTTGACATGTTTTTATTGTTATTTAAATTGAACTCAGAATATGTTGTTGTGCACTAAAATAGCATTGTCATAATAATAAACAAAATGTATGATATATTTTAAGTATAGTATTTATATTTGTTCGAAAATAAACACTGAATTTATAACATTGTTCAATTATTTCAGTAATTATGATGTCAGTATATCTTTTTAAATGGTTGGCTGATTTAGGGGTTTACTAACGTTTTGTGTAGTTTTTGAGTGGCTACCAACACGAAAGTTTTGCTGAGTGAGTGGCTGCATGATTGACTGACTACTTGCTTGAGTTTCTGGTCGCCTGAGAGGCTGGCAGCTTAAGTGGTTGGTTGTATGCGTCACTAATTACCTGAGGCATTTAGTCATTCAGTCATTCAGAGGATCCCACACTTATTGGTCATTCAAGCAACCAGTAACTTAGATAGTCGGTCAATGATGATTAAAGTTGGTCATAAAATAGAGTAAATCCCATCTGTGCATAACATAAACTCAACTCCTAGAAACTCAACTCATAACTCAACTCCCCAACTCCTAGAAAAAACATAAACCTTGACCACATTAAATGGACAAATTTTTATCAATTTGTACATTTAATAATCGACTGCAACAAAAAGTGTGCTCCTATCTTCTATTTATTAATAATAAATATAATTATTTAATAGTTTACTGTTCATTCAGAACCATTTCTTTACCTTTATCGTATCATTTTGGATTTTACATGGCTTTCAGGTTACAATCGGTCTATGAACTTCTCATACTCTCCCCCCTCCACTCTTACTTTTCAGTCCACTTTAGTAGTAATCAACAAACGGTGCTGTGGAATTGTATTTATTATTTTTTTATGTTTGTATGCTTGGAGTTTGTGAATTAATTAGTGAGATATCTTTCTACAGTAGCTCATGTTTATATTTTTAACTGGTTTAAGTTTTAACTGTTTTTTTTTTTTTAATTGCAGGTATTATGGGACAAAATGAAAATTCATAAATTGGAAGTTACGTTCAACAAGGTAGGAGAGATATAAATTAATTTTTTTGTATTAAATTTCTTTTAATTGAGGTGTGGAAAATTCAAAACCGAAATCACTTTTTGAACTCATTTTGAAACAAAATACAATGTTTGGCAACCAATATCTTTAACTTAGGTTGTTAGAGGAGGTTTCATTTGGAGAAATATTTATAAAGATAAGGGTTGATGAATTATATTATTTGTGTTTCACACGCGTGGAACTTTAAAATATGAAATGTCGAACGGGTTTGTTAGTTCAACCTATGCTTTATTTTTAAACGAAATTTACTTACTGGCAGTAAAACTCAAAGAAGATGTAACAGATTTTTTTTCGGTCATTAAAAGGCCTGTTGTTGGAAATGAGTAAAATACAAAATGATGGGATCGTGTCCGACGCAGTCTTTGATGTCGTCTTTATCAAATGAAATGATGAAAGGATTTTAATGAAATGATAAGCTTTGTTTAATTAAAGTCTACAAGCCTGAAAAATTCTATTACCTTTTGTCTCTTCGAAACCAATATTTGATAAAATCGTTACCAGAGGTATAGTAGCGTCCTTTCTAGTCCGTGTAATTAATTAAATTATTTTATAAGAATTTTTAGAATAATTACAGATAAATTATCATCACTTTAAAATTAAATTAATATAATTATCACAATCTTGATTTAGTTTGACTTTCACTTGTAGGGTGTTCCGTAAATTATTTATGTTTTTTCTTTTAAAATTAAACTTTGAGAATATCCTGTAGATTGTAAAATATCATACAAAAAAAATATTAAAGTTTGCATTCAGACATTGTTTCTTAAAAATTCCAAATTTCTTTTTAATTTACAAATAGACTTTTTCGGATATTGTTTTGTAGGCGCTCTACAGTCTGGTTTGAATGTCATAGTCTTTCAGGTAACTTTATATGTAAAATAGCAATTATAACTTATCCCTTATAGGATAAATATTTTGAATCAAACAAAATTTGATCTCTGTGCTTTGACTCATGATGGCTTCTAGATATGATTTACGACATGTCGTCCGGACGTCGTCGAGGTTGTCTGTAGATAACTGCGTTGTCTTTCTATGGCGGCTCATGAATAGAAAGCTATTCAAATTCAGAAAAAGAATTGAAAATGTCAAAACTACGGCCATTTTAAAAGTATTTTATTCATATAAAAACTAAATGATATAATTTTGTGTATTTCAAATCTCCATGTAATGGAATCACCCCACTTTTATTACAATTACAAATAGAAGTAAACATCTAAACAATTTTACAAACAATAAAGCAGACTGAACAAAGTAAAAAGTAACTTATATTTTTGCAGCGCTTTAGTATTTTAATGAAATCCAACTCAAGCCTGCATTTAAAGTTACAACGGCAACATTAAGATATAATTTAAATTAATTTTTTAATTAAAATCCTTCTGTGACGTTGTCGGAAAATAAACTTTGAAGTGGAAGAAGTGCTTTTGTACCTTTAGACTTTAATAAGGACTCTTCTCATTAAATGAAAACCATTGAAACTCAGGCTTTGGTCTTGTATGCTTCTGTTTTCGTTTTGTTTTTTAAACATATTTTAGAAACTTAATGAATTTGATAATTTATTTTTTAGGTTTAAATACAAAAATGTGTAAAAACTGCATAAACTTTCTCAACGATATTTTTGTCTTTCACGATACTTTTCTAGAACGAGACGCTTTATAAGCGGTTTCTCTGTTTGTTTGTATTTGACACGTGTTTAGTATCAGTAGAGGCGATATGTTGCGTACTTTAAAAAAAAAAACATCTTCCCAATACGCCTAAACCAGTATCAAGGTTGGAAAATAATTCTTTCAATAGTTTTGTGGCAACATCTCATTTTAAGGATAAAAACAATAAAAAAAAGTAATAAATAAACTTTTCAAAACATTAACTTGTAAAGTGTTTGTTCTAAATCCGGATATGTTTCATTTAACATGGGGAATTACAATATAACCTCTCCTATTCTGGTTCAATAAAAATAAGTAAAATAAAATGTAATTTTTATTGATGGTTGTGATAAGAAATAAATACTACTTTTATTGTTCAAAAACAATCCAAACAATGGAAATTTAATTTGATATTTTGTTGTTTGAGGAAAGTTTAATTTAAATCAGGATTTTTTACAAATTTAGATATTAATACTTCTTAATTTTCGTCATAAACATTTGTTTTGAAATGGAGATGTTCAGAGAAATTAATTACACTAAGGAAATATTTATAACTATATATATACAGTGCAAATATGTAATTTAAATTTTCAAGAAAGCAATAACTTTATAATAGAACAAGTAAAAATAAATTGTGCAAAACCATTACACTTGTGCAGAAGGGAAACAATTTGATTAAATGAAAACAATACAATGAATATTTTCCTCGGTAGAATTGTAGTATAAAGTTGTTAAATGAAAAACTCGATGTTGATTTTCTAACAAAAATAATCGCTAAAAAAACACAAATTTTGATTTCATTACATAACCCTGAGGACTGTTTTTAACCAAACATACTGGATGACATTTTTTCAAATATTTAGATGCTTTTTTTAAATTACTAATTTCTCAAATTCAACTTGTTGCAAAGATTTTGTTTAGTGAAATTTTATTTAAATATGGTCAAAGCAATTTTTAGTTTAAAATATTACCGTTCATAAATAATAATATAATAACAACCATGAAGACAATTTTAAACAAATATGATGTATCCCCAGTACATGTTTACTACACCAGGGAAACAAGTTTACCTTTTATTATTTGCAAGTGTTTTGTCAAATAAAAAAAAAAAACATTAATTTTTAGTTTTCAACTTTTTGTGTCATTACTACCGAAGTGATATTTCTGATGGAATGTTCATTCTAAGGCTTTGTGACGCGGCATTCCCGAGGGATCGTAGCTGCGTTACACACCTTCCTTCATGTAGTATCGGTTTAGATCCCTCTCATCAGGTGTCTCTTTACCAACTCTTGTTCTTTTCCGAATCTGACGGTACAGTATTCAAGGAATTGAGGTCATAATTTTATATTTTCTTCTAAGAGGTTTTTCATCTTTAAAAAATGTAAACTAAATAAAATTGTTTTAAACGATGTGCGGCAAATGTTAGCCCTGGTTATTGGTTAGGACCAGACGTTTGAACCGCTTAAGTTCCGGAATGGGAGTTTGGAAAAGTGCTAGAATTACCGTTAAATATATTCCGACGTTAATTACGCTTAGTCTCAACCCAAGTAACTACTATGTTCACATGCCAGCTTATAATGAGTTATAACTAGTTTACTAAACTAACTTACTAATTGATATAATTGATTAGCTTATCGTTACAACTTACGGTTAGGGACAGGGCGTGATTGGAGAATTATGATAAACCATTTAGGCCATAATAATTCTTTCTTAATTTACCGGGTTGACCTACGAATGACTGCGTAGTACCCGGGGGTCGATCAGACCCCGCAATTCGCGCTTAATGCAGTCATTTAGGTTAATTACTCACAGAATAAGAAACCATGCGAACTTACAAATGGTCCATCGAAGCACTCACTGACGACTGTGTAGACTCGCTTGCGTCTCCTCCCGATGCGCACGCATCTACTCGCTTA
>OY740768.1:8930144-8956692 GCA_963513935.1 Aphrophora alni
ATTGTTCAAAATTTCGACAAAATCCCCTTTAAAATATATATGGAGAAGAATTGCAACCTATACATTACTAAAGCGTTATCATAGTGATTAGTATAACAAACACCTGACAATAAAATGAAACGGCATTTTAGGTTAACAATAATGATTCGAATTTACCCCTAACCACAATCACTGGAAACTTTAAATTAAAACACAATTATTTGATTAATTGTTCTTTATTTATTTTTCCACTAAGGGCATTTAGTGGGGAAAATATGTTTAAAAATAATAATAAATAAAGAACAATTAATCAAATAATTGTGTTTTATTTTAAAGTTTCCAGTGATTGTGGTTAGGGGTAAATTCGAATTCTTATTATGAATTTCACCACATTGGTCAACAAGATTGCATTTTATGTTAAGATGATACCTACAATAGAAATTGCTAGTTTTTTGTATTAACAAGTCATTTTCTTTACAAATACAGTATTGCAAAAAAATGTTTGTAAAAATTATCTCCCATTTAAACAAAAACACTAATAAAATATAATAATTATGTTTTTTCATACAGTATGAATCCTAACCTGTATTTTTTATTAAATTAGTCAGCTGCTAGTTTTGTTAGTTTACACTAAAAACTATTGTAACACTGTTTGTATTAACGGATGTATTTTATTTCTAAAATTTGAAATCGGATTTTTTTTATTGTTCAAATATGATTATGGAAAAGAACTGACATTTCCTTGACCCCATGATGTTGTTGACTTTAAAATGAGACGTCGAAAATGATTCCATTTCCTCTTATGTGTTTTTTAAATGGGATTTTTTAAAACTTTGAATTATTTATATTCAACTTTAGGGAGTCACTTCTATCTTCATAATGTTAACATATAATCTTTTTTCTCATAAAATGGGGTTTTTATTGTATTAGTTAGGTTTATGGGCGCAACTTGAAATAAAACCGTAGTCCTAATATAGTTTTAGAATTTATAGCACTTTTAAAAATATTTAAACCATTTTAATTAAAAAATATTGTTTAGTAAAATAAGCGTTACAGTTATCAAAGTAGTTTATATTTCTGTTTATAGACAACATTATCTTGAACAATTAAAAAAAAACATTCAATGAGATATTTTTCAATACCTGAGAAAAAGTACACAACTGAAAAACTAAACTTTTGGAAAACAGAAAAATCTTTCAATACAATGCAGGATCATATTTACGAGAGGTTCCCATCTCCTCAGTTTCATCTTCAATTTTCCTCCTTATTTTATGTTTCAACTCCCTTATTTTATTTTTAAGCTATCTTGATACATTTTGGCACTCACGATGCGATGTGAAACTTACACCATGTCTTTGGTCATTGGGTGTGCTGTGTGGCCTTGTGAAACTTGTCTTCAACCAAAGACAGCAAGTTTCTAGTATTCATCTATCTGCAGGATTACGAGGTTCATTAGTTGATTTTTCCCCCTAACTTTTCATCCATCTGTTAGCACCGTTTTTTTTTTTTTTTTTTACAAAACTTTCAGTCTATAACCCATTATTTTCTGAATGTGTCCCACACATATAAAACATTGTAAAACTAAATAGTTCTTATTGTATGTAATTACTGTTTGTAGATAGCTAGGCATTATGCATGAAGCGCTGTGCACCTAACGCTAAGTTTGGTCCTAAACTTTAAAATTAGTAGTAAAAAACGACACATAAACCGTATTTTAAATAGAAGATTTCGATTTATAATTTAGAGAAAAGAACCGAAAATCGAACTTTTTTTAAATTTTTTTTTTAAATTTTAGTAAAGTGACTCCAGAAAGACAGACATTTATTATTCCCCCCTAACCACGGAGTGGATATTTTTTTCGAAAATGTATCTAGGTTCAACAGTTGTTTCAAAATTTTGAATCAAAATTACCGCACAAGAAATAAATTGTAAAGAATATATAAGAGTATTATTTACGATTATTAAAAGGCCTTTTGTTAGAATTGAGTAAAATATAAAACGAGGGATCGTGTCCGAAGCACTCTTTGATGTCGTCTTTATCAAATGAAATGATGAAAGGATTTTAATGAAATGATAAGCCTTGTTTAATTAAAGTCTACAAGCCTGAAAAATTCCATTACCTTTTGTCTCTTCGAAACCAATATTTGATGACTTCGCCACCAGGGAAATGATAGCGCTGTTGAAACCCTTTCTGATATTCAAAATTGGATTATTTTACAAAGTCGTTTTTTGAACAATGTATTAATACTATAAAATTGAATTAAAATTAATGTAAAAATGTTGATTTAATTTCACTTTGATTTTCACTTGTTCACACACAGGGTGTGTTATAAATCATGCTGAAAGTTAAGTAATAAAAAAACAGTAAAAATTTATTTCTTTTAGAATTAAAAATATTTTATTGGTTGTCCCGCAATCAGTTAGTTGTATGTCATGCTGTATGCGCTGTATCCCCGAACACAGACTTCCGCCGGTGGCAGGATAGGACGGACAGTTTACATACGTGGCCACAGACAGGAGCTCCACTCGGAAAATTCTTAAGGAACCGGTTCTTTAAATCACCAATGTCTACCGGTTTAGATTGATTTATTTTGTATTTTAAATAACCTCATAAAATGGCGGAAAATCCTTACGAGCTCCATCAACGTATAAAAAAAAGGTAGAAGAGATCATAAAATAGTGACATATATTTCTCGAAAAGTCCAATAGCGTCAGGGTTGAAGGAGAACAAGGGTTGGTCAAGAGAGATCTGATAGGAAAATTAAGAAAAGGGATAACAATCTAAGGAGTTTCTTTTGGATTTCCAAGCCTGTACTCACTAAACTGAGCCCCTGAGGTATGGTATAGAAGGAAGAATATGTGATTTGAACATGGTTTTAAAGAAAGCATTTTAGTTTAATATGTAACTTATTAACATGATACTTTGTTTGTTTTAAAAACAAAGGGTACAACTTTTAGTTCTATCATAATTAAATTCCGTTTAACCTACGTTTTTGTCAGGCAAATTATTCCGGTGCTTTTACTGTTGGGCCGTAATGAGATGCAATCTCCTGCAATGTGCAATGCAAGGTACTTAGAAAATAGCTGTATTGTTGAGAACGGGTATTGTAATCAGCTGTTATATTGTAACTAGCGGTTGTTTTGAAAATTTCTTACACAGTAGACGAAGTTTAAAGGACGAAAATTCAGCCTTCCTTTTTTAACTGCAGGTTTCATGGCTTCAGAATAGGATCAAAAGTGAAGTTTTTCGATACAATGTCAACTTTAAAAAAATGAGCGAGGATCATAAAGCTTATTTTGTACAAGTGATGAACTATATTTTTCGTTATACTCCAAATAATATAAGAAAACAATTTCACAAAAACTAAAATGTTATAACCTATTTACCTTCAAATCGATGGTAACAGCTGTTTTAACGGTTATTTACAATCGAGAGTATCGGTTGTTTTTTACAGATGCTTTACAATCGTTAATTAATTCGTATAAGCGAAGTAACAACTGACGACTTCGACCTCAGCTGATGTTTTTAGGTCCTAGGACTAAAATGAACAACTTTAGTATCTCAATCCATTTATTGAAAACAGCTGTTTTTGAAGCAGTGTGACGAAAAAGTGATTTTCCCGTCATCGCCGTCATCTGTACATAAGTACAATAGCGAGCACTATATTCATTATATAAATATGAAATTTCCTATAGAAGACTATAGTTTGCTCATACAGATTTAGAAAAATCTAATTGAAAATGTCAATGTGGAGGGCATTTTAAACAGTCTTGTGTGTGGTTCACAACTTACAAAAAATTGTAGATTTCAATTCTGCATGTAATGTTACCAACTACACGATGAATAATAGCGAAGGTATTGTCAAAAATTAATTTAGAAAACTGATTTCCTAAAAAAAATTGACATTTATAAATTGCGACATTCGGTAGAACCAAGTTTCTTCATAAGCGTAGAAAGTCACTTTGAGGCTTCGCTGTGGCTAAGTCGTTGGGACAAGCGAAGCGAGTATTGAATTTTTAACATAGGCACATCTACGACTCTTGTCCGAGGTCAGGTAAGGTATTTATAAATCTGCGTAACAACTGTTTTAAACAAACTTACCCTATTGGATAAGACACCTTGATCTACCAATACAATTTAACATTTCTCATGAAACTGATTTCTTTGCAATTATATATTTAAAGACTCTGCTTGTATTACAACGCATGATAGAGTTGGGTGAATAGAAGATGGCACCCATCAACTTGTTTTAATTGTTATTTTGTAAAGATGTCACAAACAAGTTTCTTAGATAATATATATTGACTATAAATATTTTGTTCCTTGTTGTTTAAAATTAAAACACCTCTCGTTCGTTTACGCCAAAAAACCACTCCTAGCCCACGAATACTCTAATGACGTCAGGGTCGGAAGAGAACGAGAGTTGGTCAAGAGAGGGATCTAATCTAAGAATACATACAAAATTACGTAGCCTACATCCATCTAGAATAGCTTTATTTGATACGTCCGTTGATTTCAAATAAACAAATATTAATGATAGCACAACTAAATATTATTACTTTTGCAGAATTATGTAATAAAATATTGAGTACCATTCACAGGTGGAGTAAATTATTTTAGTCTGCCTTTTGGGATAGATTGGTTTTATGGTTATTATTTAATGAATTAACGGTTATCAAATTTGTGTAATGAGTTGTTTGGGAACGGATGTTGATGTGGTTTAGACAGTCCAAAAAACAGACTATTTGTAAATTTTCCAGGCTTTGTGTATTTTAGGTTAATTAGATTTTTGATTCAAGTTAACATTTAAGAAATCCATTTTCCTATATTACCAATATATTTTCCAGTTCTAACTTTATTATTATTATTAAAAAAAAAAAATTAAAATAAGTCCATATGCTTAGAGGACTATAAATAGTTTTTTTTTGTATTTACATTTACTTCTACCGTAGTAACCTATTTATTATATTTGGTGTCCGTTTACCAACTTAAACTTTTAAACATCAAATATCTCCAAAACCGTTAACTTTATAAACTTTTAAACGGCTGGCATTTTGAAAATTATAACAATAAAATATTTGTGTTTGTCACACTTCTAAATTGTAACATGCGAAATACTTATACCAACTTTGAACTAAATATGTCCACTATTTCTTGAGTTACTGTGAGATTAGTTAAAAAACAAAACGGCGGATTGTGACTAAACTAAGGTGAATTCGATAAAAGGTTACTGAAGAATTTTAATTTGTTTGGATATGTTGAATTCGATCCTTTTCATCGCGTTAAAGTTTTACGTGACACTCTGTAGTTGCTAACATATTTCAAAATCAAGTTGGACTAAAAATCGTGAATCTGTGTCCTGTACTCTTGTAAACTGGGCGACGTCAAATGGAACAAGTTGTTTGGGACATCATGGTACTTACCCAGTCAAACTATACGATATAATACAAGCAGATCCTCTAGATTTTTTGGTCTTTATATGAAATGTTAGATTGTATTTGTCGATCAAAAGACAAGTTGTGTTGAAGCACGCGTTACACAGGTATCCTGATCATCGTGTATTTATGTAGATCACTACGTTTTTGACCTTGGCTAGTCCCTAGATTGCGTCGTAAATGTAAATATTTAAAAGTCTCCACTCGTCCCTTGTCAGCTCTCGTAACAACGATTTTTTGAGTTTTCTTGAGATTTATACGAGTTTTGTTGAGGGTGGTCATAGTTCAAAATTACATTTTTGACAATAACTTCGCTATTTATCATTGAAGAGATGTGGTGTTTGAATCATTACATTATTAAATGCAGTATCGAAATCTGAAAAAAAGTTTATATAACTTAAATAAACTACGAGATATGAAGAAAACCTGTTTAAAATGGCCGTCATTTTATCTGAATCGCTATATTCTGAACACACTATAGTACCCCATTCTAAATTTCAGATTATTATTTTTTTTTGTGGTCGCTATCGTGCATACTTACGGAATACGAGACAAGCATGACAATAACATTTTAAGTTTCCAGAGGCTATGGAACGTAGAGCTCATATCAAAACGGAAGACAAAATTGTAGACGAATAACAAATTAACCCTTCTTTTCTTATACTAGGTAAGAAAAAATAAATATAGACTGTTTAAAAAAAAATCAGGAATATCCCCCAATTTTAATTCAAAAGTACATTTAAAAACGTTTTTATTCACGTCCTAATTCATTTTCTTTATATCATGTGTACACGAAACTGTAACATTATAGGACCTGACATAAGCGGCCTTCCATTGAAGTACACTATGTTTTGTTTACATTTAAATATAAATATTAAAAGCTTGTCTTCCTGAAATCTCCTTCATCTCACAAAGTGTTTGGACGTCCTTTGATCTTATCTGCGACATCTCTAAATATTGGGTCGTCCTCTTTATCTACATGTATTATCTAGGGCATTGAAGCCTTCAAACGAACCCGACATGAAACATCTTCTATCGTGCAAACGTGCCCTATTTTGTGTATTTAAATTTAAATTATTTTAAACACACACAATAATATTGAAATTAATGCCGTAGAGAATTAAAAATCTTAAAAAATTTATTACTAAAATAACTTGAAATTACATAAACTTTTTTGAACTTACCGTCCAATAGTTCTATTTAAAACTTCCAACGACGGCCGTTTCGGCTATTCAGCCATTTTCAAGTTAAGGACTGCTGTCCTTCGTCATTAATAAAATTAAAAACAGATATTACACGTAAAAACACTTATGCACACGAGTTCACAAATATTAACGAATACACGCTTGCACATTTTTAGTGCGTGTGGTCTGTTCACTGTCCACGGCTATACTGTCAAAAAAGTTTACTTAATAAACAATAGTCGGTATGGCTAACATAAACTATAATAATTTAAATTATAAATTATTACTATTCATAACAAGAAATTGACGGATCATGGTACCTACCCAGCCTTATTATACAAGGTTGGGGTAGTGGATATCTTGGGCCTTATAATAAATGTCGAATTCTATTTGTAGATGAAAATGATCATTCCCGGTTTATTTAAAACAGTTATTAAGTAGGTTTCTTGAATTGTGTATCACTTCTTTCTTGACGTTGGCTTTACGAGTCTCGTAGATGGTGTCACCTCTCGCTCCTGGCAAGGGTGTGCTTTTGTGAAGCTTTCCCTAACGGTGACTCGTGTGATTTGTACCGACCGGATCTCGTAACCCTAATAATATGTAATTTTCTTGGGAAATCATGATTTAAAATACCTTTGTGGTGTTGGTACCATTACCATGTAGAATATAAATCTGCAATTTTTTATATAATTTAACGTGTTACAAGTTGAATAACATATTAGATATGAATAAAAACCGTTTAAAATGGCCGCCATTCAAAAAAAATTTAAATCAATTTTTCTAAATTTTAATAAGATTCTATATGAGCACACTATAGTCTCTTATACAACGTTTCATGTCCGTATCTTAATATCTGTTGCAGCTATCGTATTAACGTACAGACTACAATGACGACAGACGAACAGGAAATCGCTTTTTCAGTTTTCTGACGACATGAAATGTTAATGTCAATCAAAAAAGAGTTATAGTTATAGTTTAGTTATTGTAGCTCATGTATCGCTGAGGATGGCGACATTGTCGTTGAAATGCGTTTGATGTAAACGTAATTTTTGTGAGATTTTGTGTTCGAGTTTTATGCTATCCTAAAAAGGGAGATAGAAATTTTTTTGAAATTTCCATACTTACTCTATATACGTCGTATATTGGATAACTAAAAGCAATATTACATTACAATAATGTGTTTGTTAAAATATGATAGGTGTTTTTGTGAAAAATGTAATTATTTCAATTTCTTTAGACAGACATTTTTGAATTGCTCAGCGGAATTAAATTTTTAATTACTCATTATTTCCTTTAATTTGCTTTGCCACAAGAATCACTTTGATTTTTTTATTTGACCTTCTCACAGATCCTGCTAAAACTAGGTAATACATTTTTGCATATCAAAAAGTATAACACATAAAGTAAGATTGTTATAGTTATTATTTTTTATTCAAATTAATAACGAAAAGGTGGGGGGGGGGTAGAGACTGTATGATAACAGTGAACATTTTGTGTAAAGTGATCCAATTTACTCTATATGATAGGATCCGTGTACACTGTATACTGTCAACGTTTCCATGAGAGACATAGAAATTCCTACAATCTCTGTTCTCGTAGAGGTTTCATCCAGGATTATAACTGACAGCGAAATTGACCAACCCAAGCCGTCTCTTTGATGCTTGGCTTAATCAAATTTGAATGGACTTATAATCTTCCGAATTAAATGTTTGACTCTCGTTTGAAATATTCGATTACCTTTTAGCTTTTAAATCCAATAACGGATGAGGGTGCGTTTTAATTTCATTCAAAAATTGTGGGAACAATCTGTTTAGATTATTCATGCAGCGATTCATTCGTATCAGATGGGGTGTCCTTTAGTTTAAAAGAAAAGGAATTATTGTTACAAAAGAATAAGTGTAAATTTCTGTAATCTTTAAATGAATAAGCAACGCTGTTGTTTAGTAAGTACGCTTCTTGTTGTTGTGTAGGACATCGTAAAACATCCTTGTAACGGCATATTATCCTTATTTACGCGCATAACGATTGATTATATAATGACAATACACATATTATCGATGTAGTTTTTATCGTACCAACTGTTAGATTTAGTTAGACCTCTGTAACTGAGATGCGCAGTCGTTTCTGGGCCGTTTGGTGTATTGGGGGAAACACTGAGCTCAGTCTTGCAGTGAGTTTTGTACTGTGCGTTTCTACATGTAGTTTGAAAACATTGGTTTATTGTGTTGTGATGGAAAGTGAAAACGTCAGGAAGAATGTTAGTGGGAGTAATGACCTCCATAGCGAGATCATATAAAATATGTATCGTTTTATGAAACAAGAAAGCGAGAACGAAGTGCCTAATAATTTAACAAATATGAGCTTAAATGAAAAATTTAATAAAATCGAACCTACTACTAAAATTTATTTTTAAAACTATCGCTTTTAGGAAAATTTCCGCAATTATTTTATTTTTTATATATTATTTTTTCTGGTTAGCTAGTTTGTCTAAGTGTTTGTAAATCTAAGCCTAAATACGAAATTCAATCAAAATAAAAAATTATTAACTTTTTGAAAATAGCCAGCAATTGTGAGAGTTATATAACGATTTTTCTAGTTAGAAAGTTTGTCCAATTGTTTTTAAACAAAAGAAAGTGGACAAACAGACAATAAGACTTGACGGCACTATTACAAAGGTGACAGCGGAATGGCGCTGAGTCAATGTTTTTATCAGCAGTAGTAGTTATGAAATCACTTCTCCTCCCGTCTGCAACTTCCCTAACGCGCATTATGAAAGTCCAGGCTATACCTTACGGACTGTAGAGTACAGAGTGACAATTAATTCAGTCGATGGTAAATATTCATTTGTTATATTGGTGGTTCGGCCATAGATTTATAAGATTTACAACCCTCAGAAAATATTTAGAACAAATTCTAAGAGAGAGACTAGCAGGTTGTACTAACTTTTTGATGTAGTTAAATACCTTTCTATTCTGTCAGGTCTCTCTTGACCAACTCTGGTCATTTTCCAAATATTCGGAAGTTCAAATTTTAAACCGAAATAACGATGATAATCGTCGAAATATTTGTCAAAATCGTCTTAAAGTTTCACATAAATATGCTTTGAATATATTCAAGGATATCTGAAGTATGGTAGTGATCGGAAAAAGAATTATTTTAAAGGATGAAAAAAAAAAAGATTGTTTTATATTTTTGAAAAATGCAATCCCTTATCACAGTTGGAAGAAAACAATTTTAGATTTAACGGTTAATTTTAAATTAACAGTTGTTTTTGTAAAAATATTTTACATACAATTGGTCAATTGGGTTAAAAGATAAAGATAAAATATATTGCAATCAATTTTAAAAAGGAATGCAGTGTCGTCTGCAAGAGCTGTTATTCATTAAAAAAATTACATTTACACAAATTATGCATATTATAAAGCTCCTAACACTAAACCTTGAGGTACACCAAATTTAATTTCTAAACTATTTCGTAACACATTATTGATTTTAATTGTCTGGTTCTCTGAAATAAGTAAGACTTAAACCATAATCCTTTGAATCCTGCAAATTAAAATGATCGAAATCAGCTGAAATTCTCACAATGTGTCTCTTTTATAAACATATAAAGATATCGAAAGTTTTGGAGTTATCGGGGAAAAAAGAGCCATGATTTTCTACTTTTGAAAAATTCAAACCCTTATCATTATTGGAGATAAACTATTTTAGTTCGAACAAGTTTTTGTAATATATATTATTTTACTTTAAATAACGTTAGTTTCATTAAAATCTGTCTATTGAGTTAACATATATCGACGTCAGTTCTCAAGTACTCCCCACTCCTGAAGTGTTTGATAACTTTTTATCATTGGAAATCCAATAACTGATCGCCATATCAGTGTACATATTAATTCCGAATAAGAATTGGGAGGGGAAAAAACTCTCCATTAGAGATATTCTCTTCCACATTCTTAATACTTGAGAGTAGCTTATTATAAAGATAAAATTTAAAAAATATCTTTTCCCAAAATCGGTATTAACAACTTTCTTTGAAATTATATTAATATGCACTCACACAAAATATAAAGAGGTATTGATAGTCATATTTATAAAAATTCCGATATTTTATTGATAAAAAAAAACTAAAACTCAACCAAAGATCTCCTTTAAATTAAAAAAAAAATCTATTCAACAGATTATCATCAAGTTTTAGTGACATAAAAGGGGATTAATGACCTAACTAGAGTCGCTGAAAATAAAATAAAATTGCTATTCAGAAATATTTGGTAAACATAGAACTTAAGTTTGGCCTATTTTTAAATTTAATTTACGCCAATAAATTTAATGGTTAAGACCAGTTTATGTTATAAGTAAATGAAACTTAAGATTTATTTAAATATCTGTATTATTTTTAGTCTTTCGCACAAAAAGTAGTGTATAGGGATTTTCAGAAATATAGAAATGAATATATATATATTCTAAATAATTTATATATTTAGAAGAGTTTTTCCGATTGTGTTGAAATTTTGAATGGTCGTCATAAATGTAAAGAGCTAGTTTGGTAAAAAATAATCACATTGTTCCAATAACCTGTTTCAAAATGGTAGTCATTTAAAAATTGTAAATGAAAATATATTTAAATTAGTCATTTTCATTTAAAATATTTAAATGGTAGCCATTTTTAAACAGGTTATTGGAACAAGTAGATTATTTCATTCAAACTAGGTATTTATATTGATGATTACTGTACACAATTTTAACTCGATTGGTTAAGTTGTTCTAGAGATATAAATTATTTATTAAAAAAGAAACGGTATACAGGTGGTAAAAGAAATGTTTTCGGAACATTTTAGAAGAAATTAGGAACCTTTTCCTTATTTTGACTCATATAACCACCCCCTGAGTTATATCTACGCATTACTGAAACGCCCTTTCTATGCTAGAATCAGTCTTAAACTATACATATTACTATACAGACTACTAATCTGAACAATGTAAACTAGCCTATTCTAAATTATTTGGTCGTTATGTAATATTAAGTTATCAACATGATAAGAATATTAACGTGAAATACTTCAATACATGCACTTCTCTCCAATAAACACTCAAGGAAATGGATTGAGCTATAATTTCTCATTTAAATTGCACATATCATAACACGGACGGCACTTTAGTAGAAGAGTAGTCATTTGATTAACAAGTGTCGAGACAATGCCACTGATGTGAATCCCATGGTCACTATTGTTGTACAGTGACATTTAAAAATTCTTGGTATGTTTATGTGCATTGGAAAAAACAATAATATAATTTACACAGTTATTTTATAAAATGATTGTATAAGTTAGGTCCAGATTTTTCGAAGATCCTTCTAAATTTATTTAATTAAAAACATGCACAGTATTATACGCGTCATGTTGTTTGCCAACGTCTATATTAACGTTGAAAATATAAATGCAAATTTTAATTTAATTATAAAGTATTCTTTACTTGGAGTACACAGACGTAGTCTTTGTCTATATGGAGAGAAAATATGAAGATTTAATTCAATGTTATTAATTAAAATATTTCGTAAAGAAACTGTTTGGAGAGCTCCAACTACTGAGCGTTGTTGAAGATATTATGGTTTTTTAGGGAAAAAAAAAGTAATTTATTACTACGCAGTAGTAGGATGATATATAGAATAATCACTATATAATCTTATCATCTTTCAGGTTAATTTTTAAGCCACATATTTTTTTGTTCATAATTATTGTGATATGTGAGGAAGTGATGATAATATTTGGCTCAGTTTATTTATCTAACTAAATGTCTTAGCCTTATACGATTTATTATCCCATTACGGTATCAAAGTCACTGAATGTATTAAAAATAACCTTTTGTCGCGTGATTTCTTCTACGATTCGGACGCTTCTCTGAGTATTTTCTCCATCTTCATTGTTCTTGTTGTACTGAGCTTGTCAATATATTGTATAAATGAAAACAGACTTAACACATACTATTGTAATATGTGTATCTATTGCAATATTTATTAAATGATAAAATAAAGCAAAAGCTTAAAGTTTCAAATATTTTAATAATATAAATGAGCTACAATTGTTTCGCCTTACGGCATCATCGGGCAACTGATAATTTACAGGTATAGACAACTATTTAAACATAAGTAACAGGAAACTGAAATACAATACAGAAATCGGGAAAGGTAGGGGGATGACCTAACAGGTAGATAAATGTTAATGAACTATGTTACGGATGGGTTTTAGCAGAGGTGACGAATTTAATACAATTTGGTCATTTAAGTTGAGAATATGCCTAAGTAAAATAGATCTATTTATTTCTAAACATTCTAAATTATTTAATCTATTGCTATTATTTTCTATATGTAAGAGTTTGATGAATATTTTATATACAAAATTCTCCTTCAAATTGCAATAAAACCATTTGTTATGCAAACAGCTCTTTAACAATTACATATTTAAATACTTATTGATAATTAGTTTGAAAATAAATGGACCAGTGTAGATCATACATTATTAGATACTTTGACCATTAAACATGGGGATAGTATATTTGAAACTATATTCTAAGGCTTGGTTATAATCACCAAGTAATAATTTACCAAAGCTGAAGTTAGAAATTAAATTTATCTTGTCCGCCATTGTCCTGTCTGAAGACCCTTTGCTGTTGAAATTGAGTTTCCAAAGTAAACTTGGTTTTATCAATGTGTCTTTGTACTCAAGGCAAACTACAAACGTAAAGTTTCGACTCAGGAGAGGGGTGCTTTATTCTTGTCCTGTTATACAGTAACCTTTGCATATTGGATTACTTGTGATTATAAAATATCCCTGATATAGGAGATACAGTATTTTATGTGATATTCAAAATACAATTTTAATTCTCTCTTTTCTTGTTTGAGATTTTAAATTCGTCAACGTCTATCCTTGGTATCTTTGTCAAATGATTCCGTCCCAAAGGGTTTTCTGTGTTATGCGATCTGAGTGTGCGAAGGTAACACAATAGGTGATTAGTGTTCAGTTTTACATTGTTGCAAAGCAAGCAGACGTCAGTGTCTGTGGTAACGAAAGTATCAGTCAATCCTATTGTTTCACAGATGCATTTCAACGGTAGTTTTATTTTAGAAAAAAACACATACTATTTCTACATAACGAGAAGAGGCCGACAACAACTTATATCTTACTCTAACTAAATATAGTACGTATATAAAAGTTACATTGAAGTTAATTTAAGATTTAGTGGAGATCTAATAACGTAACATATCACGGTAACTGTTAATAGGTAAATAATATGTTATTATTAATAATTTTAATGTAATAGCAGATATTTCTTGTTGAAA
This sequence comes from Aphrophora alni, assembly GCA_963513935.1. NCBI lineage: Eukaryota > Metazoa > Arthropoda > Insecta > Hemiptera > Aphrophoridae > Aphrophora > Aphrophora alni. The sequence goes on from OY740768.1 coordinate 8,944,077, forward strand.
CTCCATATTCAAGGATAAAATAAAGCAAAAGCTTAAAGTTAAATAATATTATATTAATATAAATGAGCTACAATCTTTTCGCCTTGCGGCATCATCGGGCAACTGATAATAAACAGGTATAGACAACTATTTAAACAAACACAAGTAACAGGAAACTGAAATACAATCGAGAAAGGTAGGGGGGACGACCTAGCAGGTAGATAAAGGTTAATGAACTATGTTACGGATGGGTTTTAGAAGGGGTGACGAATTTAATACAGTTTGGTCATTTAAGTTGAGCATAGGCCTAAGTGAAATAGATCTATTTATTTCTAAACATTCTAAATTATTTATATCTATTGCTATTATTTTCCATATGTAAGAGTTTAACATTCAATTTCGGATCAAAACTATGACCCGAGTCCAAAAGGTGGTTAGCAAAGTTAGAGTTTCTATAGGCATGTTTCCAGTTATTTACATGTTCTTTAATTCTAACTTTTATAGATCTACCTAATTGACCTATGTACTCAGAGTCACAATCTTGACAAGATATTTTATAAACTCCACTATTTTCTAACATTTCTTTTTTATCTTTATTATCGACCAACATTTTCCCTAGATTTTTTGTACAATAAAAGGCAACTTTACTATTACATTAAGTTGAAATAAGGTTACTGATTTTATAACTAGTTCTGTTGATATAAGATAATTTACAATATTTAACTATTTCAATGATATAGTAAATGTAATTATGCAATATTTATTTTATACCAATAAAATTCAAATACACATCATTGACAAATGAACCACAGCTTTATGTCGCACCGTGGAAAATTAGGTTATTAATCCTGATTAGGATCCATTAATGTCTCTTAAAAATAATTCTGAGTAGAAAGGAAGAAAAAAACTAAAAATTGTTTTGCCATAATTCCTCTCCAAAACAAAATAAAACTAAATTTAGTTTACTAGGCATATTTGCACTACATTTCAAATTATAATACTTCTAAAACTGAACAAATAAATTAAATTAATACTTCCATCTGCTTAACACAAGTAAAACGTAATGCAATGAACGCCTTTATGCAACCAAGGCTCAAACTCATACAAACAATAAACAATAATCATTCCCAGTACTTATTAAGAATTACGACTTTCACAGCTATAATATAGAATTAAATACAATAGACTCATAAATAAAACATGTTTCTTTACAAGACGGTCATCTTCATTCTCCTTGAATAAACACGTCTAATTGATTTTGAAAAAGTATATACTGATTTCACCTATTCGAATTTTTTATTAAATTTATTAAAACGTTTCACCCCTGTAAATTATTAAAACATTTTAAAAGCATTTAATTTCGTTGTAAATAAAATTTTAATTACGTTTCTCTTTGGATATTAACATTCCCTGCAAACTGCAAAAATTATTCAGTAAACCCGGCGTCTTATAATATCAAACTAATACTTTAAATACATACAAATATCCTAATGGGAAGTGCTTGGAACGGCTGGAATATAGGAAAGGAATGTTCCATTTTCACTCCTAAAAAATAAGGTATCTGAATCACTAAAACTGGATTAATGATTGATAGCTCTCCAATATAAAACTCTCCAATATAAAAGCCAATATTGCATACGGATTGGACAAGTGCAAAATAAATTTGCTTCAATACTCTAGGTAGACAAAATGACCTAAGGAAAAAGAATTTAAAAATTATTCAATTTAATTTACTTTGCAAGTATTTAATGTATGATATTTTCGTAAATTTAAGAAACATTAAAATTTAAAATGGATGGTTTTTAAAATTTATTGTTTTATTTTTATACTGTGATGGGGTAAATACGTCCCGTAGGAAAGTTTTAGAAATAAGTGCACAGTTCTTCCAATTTTTAATTTGTTTTTTGTTGTAATTTTTGTTATAATTCGTTCACATTGTTATATTTAATCTTTCAGAGCGTGATCTTTACATCTAATAGGAATACGCTCGTCCATCGTCCTTCGTACTCTACTGTACTTTTTTAAAGGATTTAAAAATAATAATTATACAGTCATTGTTCAGCCTTGTTTTAGTTGTAGTTGTAAACGCATTAAAAATTTGCACAACTATCACTACACAAAAACGAAAGAGAAATTGTTAACTTAATCAAATCTAGTTTCTCTCGGTTATTCTAAGAAACATCATGTTGTTGTGTTCATTGTAATGCAGAATTGACAAATCTCCGTGTAATGGTTAGTTATAGTTATGGTATGTGGCGGATTATAGTTTTATGGTTATGCAAAATAATTGTCAAACTTGTGGATAGTTAAGCGTGTGGGCTGTTAATTGTATTAGCCATTATTTCAATAAACACTCCAAGTTCACTGTTATACCAAGCCAGCTTTATAGTGAGTTTAAACAATTAATAATTATACCTAAAATACTAATCTAGTGGTTACTTACGTGTTAAGAATTTGTTAAGGGAAAACGTGGTCGCTTCAAACAGAGCGTAACCGTTGTCGGTTATAACTATCTCAGATACAACGCTTAATAATCTCGAGCACTTAATGATACATATTCCTGTCGTTCCAAATGATCTTAGCCAACCATTTTACAGGATAATACGGTTGGGTTTTCTTTAATCGGTCGCCGGTATCACAACTCGTTTGATTATACTGCCAGACACACACTTCTGGCAAGGATTCTCTTCTTGTTCATGGCAAATGAATCACCGCCGACACTTCCTACGGCGACAATTCGAAATGTGGCTTAACGCCACTGACAATTCGGGAGCTTTATGGCTGTAGAGGAAATCTTTAAGTGGAACTGTATCTATTTTAGTTAAAATTGCAACCTCAGCTGGCCAATCCAAAGATGCGTTGATGAGCGTGCTGTGCGTATAAATCATTTCTACAGGGTTTGCAGTTTCTTGTGTTGTCGGAATAAATTTTCACAACTTTAAAGAATATCAACTATAGTTTTACTGTAATTAAAGGTTTTCTGAAAGGTAAAGAGCTTGATTTTAGCTACTGAGTTTGTATCCGAGAGTGTTTTGTCAGTAGAGGTATAGGTTAGGTTGTGTGTATTTTCGGCCAGTTGATTTAAACACTCTTTAATCTCAATATTTACGTCAGCTGGTATTCACTGTAAGGTGCAAGATTTTAATAGTTGAAAGAGTTCATTTATCTAATGACTGTTGTTGTTTATATTTTGTATCGCTTTAAAGACAGATTTGGAATCCGAGAACACAACAATGCATTGCGACGAACGTCAGCCCTGGTTATTTGATTTGACCAGACGTTGGAACCGCTTAAGTTTCCGGAGGGAGGGTTTGGAAAAACGTGCTAGGACTTAACCATTAAACATTTTAGGACGGTAATTAACGCTTAGTCTCAACCCAACTAATCACTATGTTTACAGCCAGCTTATGATGTGATACAATTTACTAAATAAACTAACTTATTAATTATTATAATTACTTAACTTATCGGTTACAACTACGGTTAGGGCCCCAGGCGTGATGGGAGAATTATGTTAACCCTTTTAGGTCATTATAATCCTTACTCAATTTAGTCGGATGACCTAATGACTACGTAACACCCGGGAGTCGACCAGACTCCGCAATTAGCAGTTTAAGCAGTCATTTAGGTTTCTTACCAAAAAGTTAAGAAACAACGCGTTAATCACCTCCGGTTCTTCGGCGCACTAGTGAACGACTGTATTTCGTCTTGACTACGATGCGCGCGCATCGCAAATCTTATGCCGTGATCTTAATACGGTGATCGCCAATTCCCTGGAATCACCACATCATTTAGGTAGTGTAGACTGCTAAGTGATGGGTATTTTAATAGAGCTTTTTTGATTGGGATTAATTCCTTTGTGGAGTTTGATGCTATTGTGTCGGTTTTCATTTTATAAGTTTCTCTATTGAGCTGATTGGACAGAATATGCGGATCAACTTGGTTGACTTCTGCATCAGAGGATTCATCGGCAAATGCCACTGTTACGATATTCCAACTCCGTTCTTATTAACGGAGTTCTGGTAATTCATCTGTCCCATGAAAAATAGTGAAAGGAGATTATGTATCAAAAATTATTACGTAACAACATAAATGGAGATATTTGATAAACAAAATTGCACAAACTTTGTACAACTCCAAGCAAAAAACCAAAGCCGAAGGAAACGAACATTACAGAACAGTAGCTCCTCAACAATTGGAAGTGCTGCCCCTCAGGGTCTCACTTATAGTGAGGATAGATTTGGCGATCTTCGAAGTATCTAGGCGAAGTATCGAAGCATCTATACTTGTTTCTGAGTACATTTTAGTTAGATCCCACTCTCTTATTTTTCTTAACAAGTCTTTCTTAATTCTCTTCCAACCGTGACACTATTTGAGTCTTCGTATATTATGTATACTTTACTTTATGATTTTCTCGAAAAAAAAAGATGTACTCTTTTCTGTAAATACATAATAAATATTATTTTATTATGTTAGCTTCGACAATTACAATCTAAAAGGTAGCAATTTATAAGTCACAATGTTTTCATGACCTTGAATTAAATCTATGTAAATTGAGATATATCTGAGAATTGTATGTCTATTCGCCCGACAGTCGGGGTTGGAATAGTTTAAAGGCAATTTACATGTTCCCCTGTACTCTTGCATAAGGTGTACCTAGTTAACTTGGAACCCTTTTGTCATTTAAATTTCTAATTTCTGAGAACTTGAAAACTAATCTTCTTTGTTTGAGACATTTTAAATTTATATACATACCTTAAAACACTGTTTAATAAACCTTTTTTTTGTTACGTGAATAAAAGTGTTTTTTTTAAATTTTCTCATTATTACAAATACGTAATGTAGGAAGTATAATGAAAGTTAGGTGACGGGTCAAACAAATCAATGTGGGGGGGGATGTTCCGTTTGAGGTCCTTCGTGTCCAAAAGAGGATTTTTTTTAATTGAGAATATCTTTCTATTTGTATGTCTGCCAATACAGCTGATTGAGATCTATATTTTTAAAAAAAAACTACAATCAAGTTTGGTTTTCGTTCTTACCGAGTAACTTTCATCTGGTTTCCAATTTTACACACAGGTTTGGGTCATTAAATGAATACATTTTGTCAAATTTGATTGAAATTGGTTCAGTCGGTTTTGAGAAATTAGTTCTTTAAAACAGCCACAAAGTACATTCTTTTGTCTTTTGAAAAATTAATCCCGAACTAGTATTTTGGAATTACATGTACACCAATGCTCTTGTGTGGGCTCCGTTCTTTCCCACTCCAATTTATTGTTTCCTCGTGGGTTTAAAAACGTTTTTCCCTTTTCTGTTATTTATTTGGACCGACCACTTTCGTTTATTGATCACCGGTCAATACCCTATTGTTCATGTATGTTTTTTTCCTTACGGAAACTTCCTGTTTAGCTATTCGATGTTAATAGCCTACTGTAACTTAATCTACTCCTTACAATAATAATAATAATAGTGAACATGACTTAAGCCTAATTTGTTATGAGTAAGATTGATAATGTTAATAATTGAGTGTAATATATATATATATATATATATATATATATATATATATATATATATATATATAAGTAGACGTACTTATGCCATTCCATAGGTAGGCCTAGATAGGTTTACGTTGAATTTTGCAGATTGTAGGAAAATAAGATGAAAGATGTGGCCTAACCCTGTCACATACAAATAAAAATTAGTTTACACAAACACAAAATATACACAGCATGTATGAGATTTGAGTATAAGTTTGTAGGCCTACTTATATTAGCAGATATGTAGGTCAAATTTTAAATATTTTGTATTTTACAGAAGGTAGGCACAAGCTAATTGATTTAGCCTGACTTTATTGCTAACTGCAGGTCATGTACAAACAGAAATTAGTTTAACACATCATTCAATTTTAATATTAATTTATAGGTTTTCTTATATCTGGTAGAGCTAAATATAAATACGTTTTATTTCACAATTAGTAGGCAATATGATTTGTAGGCTAACGTTGTTGCTAATAGTATGTAAGTTACAGAGACTAATTAGTTTAACTCGTAATAGGATTTGAGATTTGAACATCAGTAATTATATTGGGAAATGTCGAATTTATAAGAATTGCTAAAATATTTTATTGAAGTAGGGGTTTTTACGCATTAAACACACATAATAATAATAAAAATAATACTTAACCAAAACATAATATTAGTGTCTGCTGAAATTACATTCAATTTTCTCTAAATACTAAACAATAATGAAAATTCTGTAATTGTCTACATTGGAGGTTGATTATATTCCTACTTTTGAGGTAGAATAAATAATAGGAATTAGGGTTGTCCGGATTAATTTAGTTTTTCCAATTTACCTCAAAGAGTAATTTTCATATGCATTAGTTTTTGTCACACGTGTTAATGGGTTAAAATAATACATAGCGTCCCTTGTGATTTCAAATCAAGTTGACAAAATGAATAATTGATTATAACTATGGAAAATAATATTACAATCGATTTCAGCATAACTTAAATATTTTCATAATATGTTTACTAAATGTTAAGCATATCCGTATTGAAAATACAAATTAACACAAAAAATAAATATTACCAGCCCCCGTTTTACAAAACAGTTTTGGTAAATTAATAAGCTCTCAGTACATACGAGTATACAAGATTGATCATCAAGTCTCAGCTCAGTTTCCTCTATTGTATATTCCATCGAGAAAGTTGTTTGAAAAAACGTTTCGACGTTGTTTGTGTATATATTTATCTTTGGTTCAAAAAACTGTTTTGTTTAAAATAAAGTCTGTCTTTTGTGCTACCGCCGAATTTTGTTCAAAATACTTCAAATAAACCTTTTTTTTAACTAAAAATTTCGAGATTCTGCCATAGGAAAGAAACAAAAAATTTCAATTTTCTCCAAAGTGTTCTCTAACGATTTGTTTTTAACTTATTGATAAACCCATATTTCTCCAAAACTGACGGCTTGGAGATTTTAAATTTAATTGATTTAAAATGTTTCTATAGGTTCTATAGTTGATTCACAATTTTCGAAACAAAATTGACGCACAAGGACACCCAAAGATGTAACAACATTATTTACGGTTAGGTCAGGTTAAGGTTAGGTTAGGTTAAGTTAGGTTAGGTTAAGTTAGGTCAGGTTAGGTTAGGTTACGCCTATTTCTTATTTGAATAAAATAAGAAATAATGGGATCGTGTGCAAAGCACTCTTTTATGTCGCCTTTATTAAATGAACGGATGAAAGGATTTTAATGAAATGATAAGCCTTGTTTAATTAAAGTCTACAAGTCTGAAAAAAAATCAATCACATTTTATCTCTCCCAATTAAATATTTGATAAAATCGCTACCTGGGAAATGAAAGGGCTGTTATAACCCTTTCTGATATCGTGAAATAAAATGGATTATTTTACAGAGACTTTTATATAATTACAGCAAAAGTATCAACACTATAAAATTATTATGACAATGTTGATTTTAGTTTCTCTTTGACGTTTGCCTACTTACATACAGGGTGTTCTAGAAGTTATAAAAAAAACACATTTGTTTTAGATTATTCAATAGAAGTAAAATAATAAAACAACATATTCAAATAAATCAATCTCTTTACTTTTCAATGTACAAATTGTTTGCTCTCTGAACTCACACAAGTTAGATTTTTCTAAATATCCACTTTTTTACTTTTTCACACATACATAGTATGTTACAAGACAAAATATAGACGATGATTTTTTTATGGATAAATTTGTTTTGAAGCCCTCTGTGTGAAATGAGTAGTTTTAGGTGTGATGTCTGCCTGTTGTCTTGTTGCACGTACCCAGTTCTCAATGTAACCATAAATGACCATATTTTGGTTATATATTGGACTGATTTTTTTTCTTTTTCATTAATATTCTAGAGTTTCTGTAATATTTTTTTTCTTAATAAACTACTTAACGACTTGTGTACAATTTTGTTCATATAAAGTCTTTTAACAGCCCAAACAAAATGTTTTGGTAACCATCACTACAAAAAAAAATGGCGGTTCGGTTCTTATCGATAAGAAAATTATAAATCGTTATTTTCTTTATATTGGTGTTACCGATTTCGTTCACATAGGCCTAGTAATGACATACGGGAACACTTGGTACAAAATAACAAGTATAAATACATGTTGTCCCATAATTAAGCTACCAAAGTTTAAGAAAAGATTTTGTGGGTAAAAAAAATACAAAATACAAATTTTCCAAATGAGCCTAATTTTCCAGATATGCGCCGTTTTGTTTGTTTTTAAACAAAATTATAACTTTGAAAATAGAAAAGATATTGAGTTATGATTTAGTATATGCATTCCTTATGTTATGCTTTATAAGTTTACTGAAATGAAAGATTTCATTTTGTATATTTTCAAAATGGCGGCCGTTTAAAATATTTAATATTGAATATCTCCAAAACACTTTATTTTACAAATAATAAGAGACAAAAAGTTTTCTTTTAATGAAAAGATATTAGTTTTTGTATTTTTCGCTAAGTCAAAGGACAACCGAGTTATTAACAAAAAACAGCAATCTAATAATTTCTTGGTAGTTTTCTACCACACCCTAGATTGCCCTAGAAGCAATTTTTTTTTAAATTCTAATATTCTAATAAAATTTATTATATCTATTGCCCTTAATTGCATAAAAAAATTATATGTTACTCTTAACAATTTCAAAATGTTGTCTATTTAATTTTTTCGCATTAAATTATTTTAGAAAATTAATAACATTTCAAGTTATATTGTACATTTGCAATGTGTTCAATTTGTTTGCAATTTATTTTTTGGTGTTGTTGACAACTAACTACCAAGAAATTATTAGATTCCTGTTTTTTTTTTTTTTTTTTTTCAATAACTGTTATCCTTTGACCTACAGAAAGAATACAAAAAAACTGTTTTGTTTGTTATATATATATATTTTGTATATAGCTGTTTGTATATTCAGTATTAAATATTAGAATAACCGGCATTTTGAAAAAAAATGTAAAATAAAATCTTTATTTTCTGTATACTTTTACAATTGATATTCATTCCGAATATTCAATGCCGACCACAGAGGCTGACACTTGGATTAGCTCAGTTGTTGATATCGTCATAGAATGATGTAGTTGGTGTGGTTACAATCAATGTGATGCGATACAGCACAATGCTAACGGACTCTTCCTGTGACTACACTAAATGAAATGGCGTATATTAACATCCAACAGGATGACGCTAAGAGCCTGGAGACTTCAACAATTTCAACAATGAGCGAAAAATACCCATAACGGAATGTTGTTCACAACACGGAGACATTAGTTGAAGCTTAGAAAGCGGGATTTAAACAAGTCTTTTCCTTTGGTGTTTGGTGAAAGAACACGTCTATTGCAATAATCCACAAACAGTTCAAGTGGTTCGAAGCTGTTGTTAAACTCATAACGCCGCAATTATGTGAAAACGTGATGCAAAACTTCCTTCACAGGTTTCATTTGCAATATAAATGAAGGTGACTATTTATCACTTACATTTAGTTGTTAATTGTTCTGCTTTATCGATTAAAAAAAATAAAAATTATTGTAAAGATTTACGAGTGGTGCAAAATGAGGAAATTTCTATTTTGTTCCTTAGCATGGAGTATAGGAAAATATAAGTTTAAATTAAATAACCCCTATTGTTTTAAAAAGTCATTAATGTGCGTAGCTCAATTCTTACTTAATTACAGGTCACAACTCAGTAACTATGTATTGAGATCTCAAAGTTTAATGGGAAGAAAATTATGAGCGTGATCTTACCCCAGGAAACTGAATTGATACGTACTAGGACATACATTTTCTTCTTTATTAATTAGACAATCCAAAGGAGATGTCTACAGTGAGTACAAGCGTGACAATCCCGAGGAAACCTAGCTGGATCTACACCCTATTTTATTTAGTCTTGAATTGGATCTCTTTCATATTTCCTATCAGATCTCTCTTGTACAATTCTCGTTCCTTTCTTACCCTGGCTTTATTAGAGTATCGAGTACTAAAGGTCGTTATTTTATATTTTTCTACAAGTCGATTTTGAGCGAGACGTTTTTCGATTTTCAACAAAAAGAAAAGATCGACACACCCTGTATTTAGGAGTCTGGTGCAACTCAAATGTCTACGGTTTGGCTTCCTCGTTACAAAAGTCTGACTACATAGTTTATACAAACCTTCATTCGATCGCTACCTGAACGAAGGAGTATTAATGCAATATTAGATTTTCCAGTTTTCTCCAAAGCGTTTTACTGCTACATTTATCTCAGTTTTGGAATTGTTCAAATCGTTACTGATCTATATTAGCATGATAAACCCAATAACTAGATTAATTACGCCTTAAATTCTTGATGAAAAATTAATTTTAATTTGTTATTTCAAGATAAATAACAAGTGAACAAGTTTAAGTTATTATTTTGTTTTTGTAAACAAAAAGAACAATTTCCTCTCATAATACATTGCAACTAGCAAATAATTGACCTATATTTTATTGACATTTTGCAAACAACGGAAGCGCACATCGTAGATATTCTATATTAAATAGGTTAAAACATAATGTTAGAAGGGCGTACCTCGGATGTCAAATGCAGGTGGCAGAATAAATAATTGATTCTTTCTAGGAACGATAAAAATTACAATTACTTTTATAAAAATAACATTTACTGTTTGGTATTTTATAATTTGAAATATCTGGATCTGCAGAAAGACAAATTGCGACTTCTTGACCTAGTAATTAAAAAACCTTTTTTCTAAATTTCACAACGACTAGTGGACGCGTTTGGTCGTAAGTGTGTAATGAACTTATAGACAAATTAATGTCAAATTGTCGAGAGAAAAAACAGGAGCGCTTTTCGTTCGGTTGATATAATACCAAGATTAATTATCTTGAATAAAATAATAAATGGAAAAAGTTTTAAATATCGACCTTTTATTTTTCGAAAATAACGTCTTACCTGTAGGTCTTACAATATGTTTAAAATCCTACTCTAAATAAAATTGAGTAACTATAATGAAGTCATGTTCCTAAATTTTTATGTGGTACAAATTATTTTTTGGTTGTTTGTTAAAGCCTTGTAAGTTGAACCCCTATCTGGAAGACCAAACACTGCGCTAACTGATGGAAATGTAACGGCAGGAATTGTTTTGACTGTTGATGATTGGTTATGAATTAAATTAGAATCAAATGACATTATTATAATAGTTATATATGCTAGGAACTACATAATTAATGTGAGTACACTCTTTTGCCAATACTAGCATTTTGTTATTATTTATATTTGTCGACGCGATTACGGAGTTATAATCAGGACGAAAGTTATAAAGAAGATTTACAGAACATATTATTTCATATCTATACAAAACGTGTCTACTACTCATTTACTAAAAGAGGCCCATATATTATATGAAAGATTCTTTTGAAGTTATTCTTTGTATCAGTGCAACAAAGAAAGACGTCTATTCTCTATTCTGGGAGTGTTGCCAGTGACGCTCCTCCTGCGTCATAAGTGTACAGAGTTAGTTTCTAGTGTTGTTTAGTAGTCTAGGTGTAATTTATCGGAGTTATTTTACTATAACAATCGATAAATAAAAATATGTGATAACAAATGTTTAGTTAAAAATATTATACAATTTGATACCTTTTAAAAAATGTGTAGTGAAGACAGCCGACGCTACGGCTCCATGTGAATCGGTACGACTCTAACCAGAAGGCGTCACTGCCAACACTCCATGAATAGAGAATAAATGTAATGAAAAATATTAAAATTTTTAAACCAAATATAAAAGGAGAGAGTATTATTATGAGAAAATTTATAACCTATCAGATTAATGTACCAAAACCTTAAAATATTAAAGAAAAATAAATTATTTAATAAATCCACCAAAGTAAAAATTACACGGGACGTGGAGCCTCGTGGTTGGGGGCGTGGTATATATATATATATATAGAGAGAGAGAGAGAGAGAGAGGAGAGGAGAGAGAGAGAGAGAGAGAGAGAGAGAGAGAGAGAGAGAGAGAGAGAGAGAGAGAGAGAGAGAGAGAGAGAGAGAGAGAGAGAGAGAGAGAGAGAGAGAAGAGAGAGAGAGAGAGAGAGAGAGAGAGAGAGAGAGAGAGAGAGAGAGAGAGAGAGAGAGAGAGAGAGAGAGAGAGAGAGAGAGAGAGAGAGAGAGAGAGAGAGAGAGAGAGAGAGAGAGAGAGAGAGAGAGAGAGAGAGAGAGAGGAGAGAGAGAAGAGAGAGAGAGAGAGAGAGAGAGAGAGAGAGAGAGAGAAGCGTGTTCTTAACGAACGAATGCAGTACTTAATTATGTTTTGAAGATGATATCTCCGAAACGCGTCGAGAAATATAAATATTAAGAAAATCAAGGATTGGCAGAAAATTGTACACAAATTAATTAAAATCAGCTGTTCACGACATTTTGATACATAGCTTAACATACATAACTTAATACATAAAAAATCTGCTTTAAAATGTTTCCATACAATTCTCATTATATAGTAGAAGACCAACCAAAAATATATTTATGAAAAATCTTCTTTGGAGTATTGAAATTGATCCAGATTTTATAAAAAATATCCAAACAGGTTTTAATTTTTGAATGATATGATCCAGAAAACATACTTT
>OY740768.1:8956892-8999392 GCA_963513935.1 Aphrophora alni
CGAAACGCCACTTTGAGGTTTGTCGGCGTAATAATCTAGTAGGATGTCTGTACACAGACCATACGAGTGATGATGAATTTGGAAGGCGTAGAATGAAAGAGGGAGTAAATACTTCCAAGATAGTGTCAATGTGGAATTCATAGATCAAAAATTGTGAACTTGTGAAAAGTTGACAAAAATGACGTAAACTGTTTCGACCATCGGACACATAAAACCAATTGGTCTTATGTGTTCCTTGATTTCAACAATGATAGCGATGAGACACCCTCATTTCAGTGATTTTTACATATTCGTTATGGTTTATGGACTTTTGGTTAAATGAATATGAAATTGCTTTACAATTGTATGTAATTTATTGCGATATATCGATACATCGAATGTTGAAAGCTATGTTCTTTTTTACAAAGTTTTGTCAAAGAACATTTTAAAACCACTTCCTTTCGAGAGAAAACGTTGTCCGTTAGAGGGTTTAAATTTACACATTTTGCAAATGTAAACACTTTATTTAATTACCAAATAATCGGTCACATATAAACGTGGACAAGATCTAAACAGTTAATAGTGAGGCTCATCCAAAACCTCGAAGGTTTGCGGCAAAGCATTACGTTGTGGTTACGTAATCACAGGCTGAGGTTTGTCCTCATCCAGATTGAACGCGGTTTATGAACTGCAGTCAAGCATAAGAAAGGGAAATGTATATCTTGTATACGTGCTGTACAAAGATTATTATATTTAGTTTGGTATTCATAATTAATATGTTGAAATTCATTTAATAAAATAAGATACCCACCTAATGATGCTTATTGACAAATAAATATTTTTCTCTCTCACACTTACGTAGTGTAGTGAGTTGAACAAGCTGTGTATTGATTTGTGTGTGGAAATATCTGTTTTGAAATGTCATTGTTTATTTGTTTAATTACATTAGTCTGTGAAGTACTCTGTTGTACAAAATACTGATTTGATTTTAGTCAAATTTGGATACATTTTGAAAGTTTTTTTCTATTTATCTACTTTCGAAAACTCAAAATTTAGACGTACTTGTACATGTAAAAAGAATTATTTCCTCAAAATTCAGATAATTTTTTTAATATATTTATTCTGACAAATCTAATGAAGATCAACTATGAACGTACATCTTTTACAATAAATCACATGTTACAAAAACTTATATTTAGTTAAGCTAAATTAATTAGTTCGTAGAGGTTGGCTGCATTTCCAGATTTCCAGGTGAAGACGGACTTCATATTTTTTGGCATTCTCTCAATTTCTTGTCGCACCGGGTTGATCCGGAAATTACGATTCCTCATAAATCTTTGTTCTGGAAAGTCTGAATTATTCTACTATTGGATCTACCAGCACAACCTTAGAATGGTATATCGTGTGTCCACAATGGGCCGAGAACTTGTTTGTACAACATGAGTTTATTATGCGTTGATGACTCCATTCGGCCAGTACGTCTTACTATAATTTATATTTAATTAGTTTTTCCTTCTTCCTGATCTATTCCTTACACGTTAATTTACCAAATACTTCGCTGTATTACCATATGCCAATAATTGACGGTTATATTTAACTGGTAGAAGGGCTACTTTTTTAATAGTAAAGTTGATGTGTACGTCATCTTATCACTAATTTATTGACTTTGCCTGCTCATATCTCTATTTTTTCTACTGCATTCACAATGGTTTAATCTACGACATTAACATATTCCCAACTTCGCAATATCTCTTGTGTACAGAACACAAAGCATAGGACCCAATAGACTTCCCTGAGACAATCCTGAATATGTTATGTAACTTATAGTGTTCTCCATTATACCTAATGCGGAAATCACAGCCTGTTATATATAATTACAAAATCTTAAATAATATATTCTGATACATTGTAATCTCTAAAGATACAAACAAAATGTGTTGGTCATATTGTTTCATCGGCTCTAACGATTGCAATGAAATGTCGCTCAAATATGGCCTCTAATGAACCAAGCATAACGTATTAATAGCCATATTTCCCCAAATGCTGGTTTGTGAGTTCTACTAAAGTCAGAGCTGTTATAAATATCCCAATTTCTCAAAATCAACTTTAACTATTTTATTGAAATTATAGTAAATTTTAAACGTTACAGACTTAAACTTGAATCTAAAATTTAAAGTAAACATATTTTACTGTTCAGGAATAATTATAAAAATATTAAGTTGATCCTCGACTACGGTAATGAATAGAGTAGATTTTAATCAAACATTACTGAGACTATGACGTGTTATTGCCCTATTTAAATATAGAAATGTGTTCTTCATAGAAGGCGTCCATCGTTTATTTTTACTTTCGTCTGACACCGACCAAAATTGATATTTTTGGTGAGCAATAGTTTTGGTTAATTTGTATTTAGTTTTTGATAATTGTGAGTGGGAAAGTTTGCGCAATGTTTTGCATCATTTATTCATTACATTAACAGATATGACTATTTAAACATGAAAACAATTGTTAGATAGATCTAGTTTGATCATTTGCAACTTAACAAACACAAAAGGTTATCAAGTGTTACAGGTTAACCAACTTAAGTATATTTATTATCCCTTATCTTTCCATTTCAGCTCCGTAAGCACGAATTAATTCCGATATTTGTTTCACAAGGCGCTAATGTGTCGTTCATACACGTGTAATATTTATATGCAATATAAGAAGCAATATAATAGGACACTTTTTAATACCTGGACAAATATATAATTCATTGTTTATACATATTTTATCATATGAAATTATGATTGATCACATTTTAAATATAAATGATTTATAGTTTCCAACAAGTTATAACTACAAAATACAATTTTTTTTGGATTGCCCAAATCATTCTTTCTGTTATATAAAGCAAATAACATAATTCATTCAGATTGTCGAATTAACATAAAATAGCAAGGTAATTAATTTCGAATTGAAAAATAATCTTATATGTGATTCGATAAGAATGTTTTCACCAGTCGCATGTTTTTGTAACATTATTGCAGATTTTAGTGATTGTGTTTTTAAATTAAACTGCCTTACCTAAAGCTTTGCCGAAAATTATTAATTATCTTTGGAAACATTTATTTTATAATAAATTTGTCTTTGTTTTTTGATTCATTGGTTACGGTACATTTCGCAAATTTAAATGTTAATATCTGCTTAAAAATTTTCCTAGGGTAATTTATAATTTGCTTACTTTATTTGTTCGGATTCACCTTGTGTTGTGATTGATTGCTTACATTTCGCAAAATTAAACGTTTTACATTCTCAAATACGTTATATATTTATGTTTTGTTTCATAATATATACCATCTGCTTAACATTTTTTCTAGGTTAATTTATATAGTGATTACTTAATTTGTGGAGATTCACAGTGTGTTCTGATTGATTGCTTACATTTCACAAAATTAAACTGTTTATATCGTTTATTTTTAATGTGACTATTAGGTTTGAATTTTATATCTCGCAAAAGTTAACGAATTAACTGAACATACTGCATACTTACTTTATTTGTGATTTGTTGATTCCATTTCACAAAATTGTTAACGGTTTATTTGGTTTATTGTCGAACACTTGAAGATTGAAGAGACAAATAAATGAAATACAATAGAAAGTCAATTAATCGTGAAGTAAACCAAAAGTTTCAACTTTTGTATGCCAACATGAACCACAGACTTCAACATTATTTTATAATTGCACGTTTATATGTTAAGTGATATTTCTGATGAATGTAGAATATTATAGTGCTTTGATGACCACACTAATTTATTCAATTGTTAAAATTCTTAACTAAACTACTAGTTTAATTATCTGTTTATTCCAGTATTTTATCAAATATAATATATATTTGATTATAAACTTTATTTGTTTAAAAAAGTGTCTCAACTTAAAACATATCCAATTAGATAAAAATTTGCAGATTTCAATTCTGGATTTACTATGACAAATATATTTGTATACGAGTTAGGATAGAACCGAATCACTTACAAGAGCGTAGCGAAAGTGGATGCACATCTATGAGGCTCGTAAGACAGATGTCAAGATAGTAGCGATATACACAATTACAAGTTTCAGAAAACCTTTAACAGCTGTTTTTATTAAACTTACCCTGTTAGGTAAAAAACCTCTAGATTTATCAATACAATTTAACACAGCTTACAAACCCTAAGAAACAAACTTTTGGGTGTTTCATTTAATGGATCTACTTACATTACGTTGTATGACAGGGCTTAGTTAGTACTATGATGACACCCTTTTGTTTTAATAATTATAAAAATAGCATTAATGCAGAGTCTGTTTTATTCTTCTTGGATTTTTATCACTTAACATCACTCCCTGGAGTGAAAATTAAATGATTCACATTTGTTTTAATACGAGTTATAAATGGAGGTCAATGATTGGTGGATTTATAGCTTGTATAAAATAGATGGTTTAATACCTAATATTTAAGTTTTAAAAATGCATATATTATATTATCTGGAAGTTTATAAGTAATATTTTTGATTTAGGCCTATACTTTGTCAAGTGACTTTTATTTTTCTTCAACAACCCTTATTTCATTTCTACAAAGTCATTATCAAAGTTGCCTTTAATAACATTCTACTAAGTCACTCTTTTTAATTAACATTGGACGTCCGTCATACAATAAAACGATATTTGTTACTAAAGTCACAAAAATGTTTTTAATACTGCTCATGCGTGAAAAATAAAATAATTCCGTAAATAGCTTCATTTTATTTGAAAATTATTGAACGATATTTATAAATTAAATTATTTAAATTAAACAAAATTAATTGTAATAAAATTCCGTAAAATAATATAAATTAATATTGTACTTTGCTTGTGCCATTCAGTTGTCCTAACCCTGAATTGTATCTGATTGAAATCGAGTTTTTACCAGAGAGCTTAAGAATCATTTTCGATTTTTGTCAATTATTTCAGAGAGTTTTTAGTTAGAATTTTATTACACTGGTTTGAGTCATTAATCTACAAATTTTACATGAATATAAACTAGATGGTTAAAATTGATTTATAAAACAAGGTCTTTTATAACAACTCCTATCTACGGTTGTTTGGTGTTGTATGGCTAAAATTTTTATTTTATGTTTGGGTGCTTGGAGAGTTTAAAAGATTTAATGGAATTTGCTAATTTTGAGAGAGTCATAAAGTTAAATTGGTCTTATAGCAGACACCTTTATTTGAGCTTTTTAAAATTTAATAAACAGCTCAATATATCTAAAATATGTCTACATATGAAACGTTCTCAATTAATCTACACATTGGAGAACTGCACAGAGAGAGAAATACTTTATTTTTAAAACTAGTTTCCTTATACAATGGTTAGAAAATAGACAAAATCTCACCTTAGATTTTGACTCAACACATAACTAACTCCATACTACGTAGGCTATATTTAAAAAACCTTTATAAATTAAGGAAATACATAAAAGATATTTATAATTTTATTTAACTCTTGAACTGCACGTAGGATATTCCAAATTGATAGAACATTTTTGCAGTTTAAAAAACAAATTCATTATAAATAATTATTTTATCTTAAACCTAACTTGTATTATACGATTTATCAGAGAAAGATGGATACAATTCATCTACGTAACAGAAAACATGTTAGTTGTACAAATGTTGGAGTTAGTCTGTCAAAAAATAATTTTAAAAAATCAATAACCGAAGCCTAATGACATGTTTACAACATACTACAAAATGTTTCTATTTTTTTATATATTTTTTTGTTGAAAATATACAAAAGTTTTGTAATGTAGTTGCGTATAAAACAAATATAAAAATTCAGAAAATTGGCAAAAAATCTCACAAAATTGCTAAGTAATACAAAATTAAGGGGATTTTTGTTTCGGATTAAAACTTTTGATGTTCAGTACAAACAATATTATGTTTTGTGAAAATATTGTGAAACTGTGATATAACAAAATAAACTTTTTCCAAACATATAAGAATTATTATGACACTCGAAATATTATTAATCGATATTTGACCTATTGTTAATGAAAAACATTTGTCGAAACGCCACTTTGAGGTTTGTCGGCGTAATAATCTAGTAGGATGTCTGTACACAGACCATAAAAGTGATGATGGATTTGGAAGGCGTAGAACGAAAGAGGGAGTAAATAATTCCAAGATAGTGTCAATGTGGAATTCATAGATCAAAAATGTGAACTTGTGAAAAGTTGACAAAAATGACGTAAACTGTTTCGACCATCGAACACATAAAACCAATTGGTCTTATGTGTTCCTTGATTTCGACAATGATAGCGGTGAGACGCCGTCATTTCAGCGATTTATTACACATTCGTTATGGTTTATGGACTTTTGGTTAAATGAATATGAAATTGCTTTACAATTGTATGTAATTTATTGCGATATATCGATACATCGAATGTTGAAAGCTATGTTCTTTTTTACAAAGTTTTGTCAAAGAACATTTTAAAACCACTTCCTTTCGAGAGAAAACGTTGTCCGTTAGAGGGTTTAAATTTACACATTTTGCAAATGTAAACACATTATTTAATTACCAAATAATCGGTCACATATAAACATGGACAAGATCTAAACAGTTAATAGTGAGGCTCATCCAAAACCTCGAAGGTTTGCGGCAAAGCATTACGTTGTGGTTACGTAATCACAGGCTGAGGTTTGTCCTCATCCAGCTTGAACGCGGTTTATGAACTGCAGTCAAGCATAAGAAGGGGAAATACATGCTGTACAAAGATTATTATATTTAGTTTGGTATTCATAATTAATATGTTGAAATTCATTTAATAAAATAAGATATCCACCTAATGATGCTTATTGACAAATATTTTTTTTTTCTCTCTCACACTTACGTAGTGTAGTGAGTTGAACAAGCTGTGTATTGATTTGAGTGTGAAAATGTCTGTTTTGAAATGTCATTGTTTATTTGTTTAATGACATTAGTCTGTGAAGTACTCTTCTGTACAAAATACTGATTTGATTTTAGTCAAATTTGGATACATTTTGAAAGTTTTTTTTTCTATTTATCTACTTTCGAAAACTCAAAATTTAGACGTATTTGTACATGTATAAAAAAATTATTTCCTTAAAATTCGGATAATTTTTTATATTTATTTATTTTGACCAATCTAATGAAGATCAACTAAGAACGTACATCTCTTACAATAAATCACATGTTACGAACACTTATATTTAGTTAAGCTAAATTATTTAGTTCGTAGAGGTTGGCTGCATTTCCAGATTTCCAGGTGAAGACGCACATCATATTTTTTTGGCATTCTCTCAATTTCTTGTCGCACCGGGTTGATCCGGAAATTACGATTCCTCGTAAATCTTTGTTCTGGAAAGTCTACAATTGGATCTACCAGCGCAACCCTAGAGTGGGTATATCGTGTATCCACAATGGGCTGAGAACTTGTCTGTACAATATGAGTTTATTATGCGTTGATGACTCCATGCGGCCAATATGTCTTACTATAATTTATATTTAATTAGTTTTTCCTTCTTCCTGATCTATTCCTTCCACGTTAATTTACCAAATACTTCGCTGTATTACCGTATGCCAATACTTGACGGTTATATTTAACTTTTAGAAGGGCTACTTTTTAATAGTAAAGTTAATGTGTACGTCATCTTACAACTAATTTATTGACTTTGCCTGCTCATATCTCTATTTTTCTACTGCATTCACAATGGTTTAATCTACCGCCAACAAAGCAGTTTTATCCACATAAGTTGACATTAACACATTCCCATCTTCGCAATATCTTATGTGTACAGAACACAAAGCATAGGACCCAATAGACTTCCCTGAGACACTCCTGAAGATATGTTATGTAAGTTAGAGTGTTCTCCATTATACCTAATGCGGAAATCTCAGCCTGTTATAATTATATAATTACAAAATCTTAAATAATATATTCTGATACATTGTAATCTCTAAAGGCACAAACAAAATGTGTTGGTCGTATTGTTTCATCGGCTCTAACGATTGCAATGAAATGTCGCTCAAATATGGCCTCTAATGAGCCAAGCATAACGTATTAATAGCCATATTTCCCCAAATGCCGGTTTGTGGGTTCTACTATAGTCAGAGCTGTTATAAATATCGCAATTTCTCAAAATCAACTTTAACTATTATATTGAAATTATAGTAAAATTTAAACGTTACAGACTTAAACTTGAATGTAAAGTTTAAAGTAAACATATTTTACTGTTCAGAAATAATTATAAAAATATTAAGTTGATCCTTGACTACGGTAATGAATAGAGTAGATTTTTATCAAACATTACTCAGACTATGACTTGTTTACTGCCCTATTTAAATATAGAAATATGTTCTTCATAGAAGGCGTCCGTCGTTTATTTTTACTTTCGTCTGACACCGACCAAATTGATATTTTTGTTGAGCAATAGTTTTGGTTAATTTGTATTTAGTTTTTGTTAAGTGTGAGTGGGAAAGGTTGTGCAATGTTTTGAATCATTTATTTAATACATTAACAGATATGACTATTTAAACAAGAAAACAATTGTTAGATAGATCTAGTTTGATCATTTGCAACTTAACAAACACAAAAGGTTATCAAGTGTTACAGGTTAACCAACTTAAGTATATTTATTATCCCTTATCTTTCCATTTCAGCTCCCTAAGCACGAATTAATTCCGATATTTGGTTCACAAGGCGCTAATGTGTCGTTCATACACATGTAATATTTATATGCAATATAAGAAGCAATATAATAGGACACTTTTTAATACCTGGACAAATATATAATTCATTGTTTATACATATTTTATCATATGAAATTATGATTGATCACATTTTAAATATAAATGATTTATAGTTTATAACCAACAAGTTATAACTACAAAATACAATTTTTTTTGGATTGCCCAAATCATTCTTTCTGTTATATAAAGCAAATAACATAATTCATTCAGATTGTCGAATTAACATAAAATAGCAAGGTAATTAATTTCGAATTGAAAAATAATCTTATATGTGATTCGATAAGAATGTTTTCACCAGTCGCATGTTTTTGTAACATTATTGCAGATTTTAGTGATTGTGTTTTTAAATTAAACTGCCTTACCTAAAGCTTTGCCGAAAATTATTAATTATCTTTGGAAACATTTATTTTATAATAAATTTGTCTTTGTTTTTTGATTCATTGGTTACGGTACATTTCGCAAATTTAAATGTTAATATCTGCTTAAAAATTTTCCTAGGGTAATTTATAATTTGCTTACTTTATTTGTTCGGATTCACCTTGTGTTGTGATTGATTGCTTACATTTCGCAAAATTAAACGTTTTACATTCTCAAATACGTTATATATTTATGTTTTGTTTCATAATATATACCATCTGCTTAACATTTTTTCTAGGTTAATTTATATAGTGATTACTTAATTTGTGGAGATTCACAGTGTGTTCTGATTGATTGCTTACATTTCACAAAATTAAACTGTTTATATCGTTTATTTTTAATGTGACTATTAGGTTTGAATTTTATATCTCGCAAAAGTTAACGAATTAACTGAACATACTGCATACTCACTTTATTTGTGATTTGTTGATTCCATTTCACAAAATTGTTAACGGTTTATTTGGTTTATTGTCGAACACTTGAAGATTGAAGAGACAAATAAATGAAATACAATAGAAAGTCAATTAATCGTGAAGTAAACCAAAAGTTTCAACTTTTGTATGCCAACATGAACCACAGACTTCAACATTATTTTATAATTGCACGTTTATATGTTAAGTGATATTTCTGATGAATGTAGAATATTATAGTGCTTTGATGACCACACTAATTTATTCAATTGTTAAAATTCTTAACTAAACTACTAGTTTAATTATCTGTTTATTCCAGTATTTTATCAAATATAATATATATTTGATTGTAAACTTTATTTGTTTAAAAAAGTGTCTCAACTTAAAACATATCCAATTATATAAAAATTTGCAGATTTCAATTCTGGATTTACTATGACAAATATATTTGTATACGAGTTAGGATAGAACCGAATCACTTACAAGAGCGTAGCGAAAGTGGATGCACATCTATGAGGCTCGTAAGACAGATGTCAAGATAGTAGCGATATACACAATTACAAGTTTCAGAAAACCTTTAACAGCTGTTTTTATTAAACTTACCCTGTTAGGTAAAAAACCTCTAGATTTATCAATACAATTTAACACAGCTTACAAACCCTAAGAAACAAACTTTTGGGTGTTTCAATTAATGGATCTACTTACATTACGTTGTATGACAGGGCTTAGTTAGTACTATGATGGCACCCTTTTGTTTTAATAATTATAAAAATAGCATTAATGCAGAGTCTGTTTTATTCTTCTTGGATTTTTATCACCAAACGTCACTCCCTGGAGTGAAAATTAAATGATTCACATTTGTTTTAATACGAGTTATAAATGGAGGTCAATGATTGGTGGATTTATAGCTTGTATAAAATAGATGGTTTAATAACTAATATTTAAAGTTTTAAAAATGCATATATTATATTATCTGGAAGTTTATAAGTAATATTTTTGATTTATACTTTGTCAAGTCAGGTTGGCGGGTAGACCTGGGACTACCTGAGGCCACCCCTATAATTCCTCGCCGCGTCCGTCTGAGCTGTAGGCGGCCTAGTTCAGACCGCTGTAGGTTTAATAGTTAATAAATTATTGTGTAGTATTGTATTGTTATTGTTGTGTAGGATTTGTATTGTATAGTATTATATTCCACTGTATATAGCATATTGTGTTTATAACTTTTCTCTGATTGTGATTGTAATTTGTATTAAACACATTATATTATCTCAGTAAAAGATTTACTATTATTAACAAATTCTACGGTCAATTTACATTTACCCACACAGTCCCTAAGTATAGCTTTTAATATTCATTAGCTTACAGCTTAAAACTTGCCTTCTAAAATGTCTAAATAAAAAGTACAGTCACAATGTAAACAATTAATTGTTAATAAAGTTCGTATTAAATGTTCTAATACCTAGGTCGAGTTTGGTATCATTTTTCATAACGTTTTTATTAGATTTCAAATATACTTTTAAACATGTTAAATTATTATTCTGTTATGAAAGTGTACCTTTGTATAAACACAGCCAGTAGGTGACTCATCGTCTAGGCAGCGTACAGCTCAGGCGGACGCGGCGAGGGATTATAGGGGTGGCCTCAGGTAGTCCCGAGTCCACCCGCCAACCTGAACTTGACAAAGTATACGTAGTTGGTTCAGTATCCTCCTGCAGCTCTTTGCGATCTGTTTCACCATCTTCTCCCACCTGGTCCTTGGTCTTCTGCGGGTCGTTTCCTTAATGGCTTTGTCTTTATAAATTGTGTCTTCTTCTATTTCATCCATTGGATGAACGAAGAGAGGTTAACAGTCCTCCATCCTCTTATTGAAGTCTGATATAAATCGACAGTATCCGATTGTTTCATATTTTGTCCTACACGCACACTGGCAGGAACGCGAAATAAAAAAGTTATTATTTTATAGTGAAGAGTGTAGTCAGTGTCTCGGCCCGAGCCCCGGAGCGGTCGGGAGGGGTTGTGTGTGTGTGGTAGTAAGGGTCGCTAAGCCGCCAGGTTCCATCCCCGAAAAATCAAACTATAGTACAGTACCCGTTTATTCATACCGTATTATTAGATATTTATGAAAATGACATGGTATTTTAGTTACATTTCCGCCATTTTGAAGTATAGTAAGATATTTTCTGATTATTTAAACTGGTCACACTACAATTGAGGCATACAGACTAACATTGATCTAAATTATGTCAGATTATTATTATGAATAAGGACGATGTGTATGTTATCAATGTTACATTATCTGTAATGTATATATTCTAAAGTAGTGATTTTGATAACAGTAAACCTTGTTACTTGTATGTTATAATACTTCAGTAAAGTGTTCTTGTAAAACCAACGTGGCTACACACTGTCCCAAAACATGATGGACAACAATATCAATATCAGAAAGTTACAGCTACTCTATACTTGAACAAAACACCAAACACAAGGAGAAATAATCAAAGTGAAATATTTTATGGGCGGCTTGCTTCTTGTATTATGATGAATATTCATTAGGCTCTCAAAGAAAGTAAATATGATACTGTATCTATCGATGTTTAAATAAACCATTGCTTATTGAATTACCTTATCTTAAACACAAACCTTTCCTAAGTTAATACAGTTACGTGATGGGTAAAAAACATCTGTTTTTGCAGAACATAATTTTTTTAAGTAACCTGAATTCGGAAAAAAAATATATGTCTGTCTGTTGATGTTTTGTGCCTTATGAAATTCTCTGCAGCACAGATTTATCAAACACTAAATTTATGTTGGTAGAATTTGGACATATTTTAGGATGGTTTATTATTTTTCTTTATCCATTTGATGTAAATGTCTTAGAAACAAATCTGAAGATTCAAACAAAACGTATCGCTTGCTATCTACCAAACTTTGGTTTTTAGGTTATGTTAGGTTAGGTTAGGTTAGGTTAGGTTAGGTTAGGTTAGGTTAGGTTAGGTTAGGTTAGGTTAAGTTAGGTTAGGTTAGGTTAGGTAAGGTTAGGTTAGGTTAGGTTATGTTAGGGCAACATTGCCAAAAAAAATTATAATATATATAATGAAATCGGAGTTTAAAAATTATTGAGTATATATGAAGGATAATAGACCAGACGGGTATGTCAAATTATTAGCCAAAGAAAATTACCACACTAACCCCACCTTCAGTTGAAATCGCGATTTTAATACAACACTATTTAAATCGGGAAAGGTTTTTTTGTACTAGCAAAGCATAGACAATCTCTATTTAAATATAAAATTATGAATGGAATATATTGATATTGATTGAAAAATAATAAGCCGGAACATTTTTACAAGATTTTATTTATTGTATTAAATAAATGGCAAAAACTCTTTACTAATGAAATTAAAATTTTTATCACTCATTCATTATTTTAGTTCATTCATTCAAGTCTATACGACCTTGGTAATCCCTAAAGAACTTATTTGTATGTTCTCAACTTTTTGTACGTAATCTTGGGTTTTATCTCCTTTTTCATCTATCCTATCAGATCTCAGACAAACTTTTGTTCATCTACGACTTGACTCTATTGGAGTATTTGAGGTATGGGAATCTATATTTTATGTTCTTTCTTTTCTCGCATAAAGCGATGAAAACGTATAATTATTCCTCATTTAAACAACAAGTAATTATACATTTTTGTTCTCACCTGAAACCAATATTCGTGAAATATTTAAGAAAATTATTTTTCGTTTTGGAGTTGAGTATGTGAAAAAGTGATTGCAATATTGTACATTTCATGTGATAATAATTATTCCAAGATATTTGTTTGATTTCTATTTGTGTTTATTCTTTATAGAGTTCTGAATATGCTCTGTCTGTCTATGGAATGGAAAAGTAATTACGTATAGTTTGGTTGGAATAGCAACGTTGGGTAAGTATTTTGTTTTGTTAATTGATGTATTTATACTGTATAGCACTGCGTCCATTGTAAAAAAAAGTATAACAAGCTTGTATGTTTTGTTAAAAATACGAAAGTACAGATTTAAAATATGTATGTTTATACAGTTTACAAACACTACAATGGACTGTGTGTTAATATTTTATGTCATAACAGCTTTTATTTGAGGATTTGTGTAATTTATTAGTACGGCGAGATTTATTGTTGTCAGCTGTTTTGTTCTCCACTAGATTAAGTGCTTTGTCTGTCTGTCTGTCACAAACACACATACAAGAGGTAAATGTTTTTGTTAAGGTGTATATTGTAGTGGGAGCGTTTGTAATAAGGGTTTTTCTGATATGAAACTACAATTTTAAAATGACAAAATGTTTTCGATAATTTATGAAAAATTCTCGGGTAATTCTAAACTGATATTTTGGTTTCTATTTATTCACTGAAGATTATACAACTGAGCGAGGGAAGTAAGGTCTCTGTTTAACTCGATAATGTACAATTTTGTTCGTATGTTTGTTACAACGTAAGGTCAAAGGCGTTATTGGAATAAATTTGGTTGAAACTAGAATGACAGAAGTATTATATATAATTTTTTGCTTAAAATCACCTGATTAGAGTTTTGTAGAACTTTTTGTTCGATTTTTTATTAAATTACTTTTAACACAGACGACATGAACTTTCTTGAGTTTGCATTTTTAACAGATATTTTACAGAGCAAAGGTGTTTTGCATAATCCTAAGTTGTGCACTAATGGACATCCTATAAAGTTGCACATCGCAGACCAGAACAGTTGGAGGGGTCTAACGGGTTCTTGTTGACAGTACAAACCATCGAGGGTAGATAAATATTTAGTAGCTTTGAAATTATACTACAGAACTATTATTCTAATAATTTATTCTTGATTTAAAGAATACACAACAATCAAGTTTTGTGAAGACGATCTTAACATAAAATATAATAATCATATGAAGCACTAGAGCGTTGTGGTGAATATACAATGAAAAAAATTCTCCAAAACCACAATAAAACACTAACAACACACATGTATACAATATTATACCTCTAAAGATGATAGCAGTGATATTGAAATGTATTTAAAGTAGAATATACATACAGTCTTTGTGTTGTTAGTGTTTTATTGTGCTTTTGGGGGAATTTTATTTCGTAGAAAATAACGATGATGCGAGATAACGGAATTGGTCCTTTTAAAGAAGTCTGTTCAACCGAGTTTCATAAATAGGGTGTATTAGCTTCATATAATGTTTTCGTTTGATTACCGAACATTCCATCTTTTCTGAAAAGGCGATTTGTTCAGTTTGGATAATTGCAAGTTAGAGTTTGGAAAACATTGAATAAAGAAGAAAAAGCCGATTTTTAGGTTAGTAAATTTGAATTTTTGCGTTATGAATTTCCCTACAACTTTTTTGGTAATAAAAATAATAAAACATTCCAATACCCTGAGATTTGACGAAAATATTCTCGCATATGAAATGGCCTAACTTGGGCTATAGATAATACTGCTCAGATGTTAAACTGCAGAATCATAGATAGACTCGCAGACAACGTTATTGGGTTTAAGGCATCTTAAAACTTATTTCCGAATCAAAGTTAACATTAATTACGTTGTATTAGTAATCTACCTCTCTCAACTCTACTTATACTCGTATGTGAAGAACTCTCCGGGGCTCATTATAACGAGTACGGGATTGACAATTCCTAGGGAACATAGCTGGATCTATACTTTTTGCATGTAGTCTTGGGTTAAATCATTTTCTTTCATCTTTCTTATCAGATCTTTTTTTCGACACCGCTATTAGAGCATTCGAGTGTTAGGGGTGTTTTGAACGGCCCAATAAAAATATGCCTGGTTTCCTTTTATTAATTAATTACAAGATCAGTGGTTCAATATTTTATTAACTCTTATCTTTGACATGAAACTTATGTCTATTTCCCTGATACTTTACTACAACACTTTAATACAAAACTTTAATACAATACTTTAATACAAAACAAAAATACAAAACTTTAATACAATACTTTAATACAAAAATAGGAATTCAATTAAACAATAAAACAAAACAATATTATTTATTCAAAGCCCAGAAGTATTCCAACTATTGTTATTCTTTAAATGAATGAGATTACAAATGTTTTAACTGGTCACTTTATGTATAGAAATGCTTGCTTACGGTTTGTTGAGTAGATTTCCTGGGCCATCTTCCACCACGGCTAGCCACACAGCCGTGTATCTTCCAAGCTCCAAAAAGACAAGAGACCTCTCCAAATCATGCTGACCACTTATATACCTTTTGTTCTACCTGCTGACCTAGTTGAGATGCAAGTCAAGCATTTCAACATTTTTTTAATTGTTTCACAATAGTTGCGTCATTCTGAGCTTTGTGAATATGTGTTCTTCCTAATATAGCCTTAATATTATCCTAATATTAACTTATTCCTAACAGGGGTCTTTAATTTATGGTTTTTTATTCATGTTTTTCCTTCTTTTATTTATAGGTGAAAACTAAGATGTTTTTTTAAACAACATGAAACAAAATATATATATATATATATATATATATATATATATATATATATATATATATATATATATATATATATATATATATATGACATGAGGTAAACATTTACATTTTACAAGATCCATAACGTTAAGACCAGTTGTAATGGTGCCAATACTTATGACATGTTCTGATGTTTAATCAAATTATCCAATGGCTGTTGGTAATGCACGTGATTGCTTCATTTAAATGTTTGATGAATTGATTTGGTGGAAGTAATGTAACATTTTTTATGAAAGTGAAATGTATAGCTGTAAATATAATTTTTATCTTACCATCAAATGTAAAAACGAAAAGTAAACGGAAGATGTCAAAAATGCTTACTATACTAAAGTATAAAACAGGTGTATATTTATTACTCTACCCGCGCGTCGTTTGTTTGATTTGTTTACAAATTTCGTTAAATCTATTCAAAGCCGTGCCCAGTTTACAAAAACAAGTGAGGGATATTACTGATATTACTCGGAGTGTGATGGAGTGAATTGAATGTAGCGAGAGTATGTTGAGTGATTGAGAGTTTAGTTGTCTTTACAAGAGTCTTCTTTTGCTAATTAATTGTTAAATCAAATATATTATAATAATTGTATATTTAAAAAAATATTACTAATATTATAAACATGATTTTAAATTGAATTGTATATTTAAAAATATATTTAGTTTTCTGTAAATAAATAGAGAACGTACCGTCTTCCTTTCTAATGACGGAAGTTTCGGTTAATGTGCAGGATGTGATGCACATACAACTTACTGTACATTACTTGAATAAAACATTAAATGTAACACTTCATACAAAACCGTTTATTATATGTCATTTGTGACCGAACAGTTGTCCCACTGTCGCAGTAATTCTTAAATTATTTATAGATTATAATTAATATTCGAAATGGAGACTTTTTTTTAAATTTCTGTTTTATGAATAGTTTCTATGGAGAAATTTAAATTTATTTTCTCTTTTAATTTAGTTTATATTTATTTTTCATTCTTAGGAGATAGAAAATACTTTAAGCGACATCGGGAGGCACATGCTTCCCGTTATGTGGGACTCCTGGTTCATCCTAAAACCTAATATCTAGTAATTTCTCTCACGGAACCTCATGTCTTAGCATTAATTCATGAGAAGATAAAATCAGTCGAAGCTTTTACTTTTTGTTTACGCTATACTTAGGTGTTTTTACTTTCTAATAATGGCTAATAGATCTAGTGGTGCCACACTAACTAGATCCAAATCCGCATTTTGTGAATCAGTACGGTAAGCACAGATGATCCTGATCACAGCAAATTTATCTACATCGTTCTTGTTGTACTTTTAATCAACGCTTTTGTCCAAATTGGGGCTGCGTAGACAATTTTGTACTGCACAACATTGACCAATATTCTTCTTTTTGTTTCTCGAAGTCTTCCTAAGTTTCTATCATTGTATTAAATTTCATTTGTGTTACTGTATATGGGGTTAAGTAAAATAGAGGGGCAGATAATATTAACTTCGCCCTATTAGCAAGACAATACGGTGATACAAGTATAATTAATTTAATTTGAGAAAACAAACTTACTGATTATTTATCGACTGTGTAACAATTGTAACCCATTTTGATAACCTCTAAAGAAAACCTCAACTTTATTGAATTGTTTGCTCTGAATGGAAATCTAGGTCGTACATATTTCTCTAACGTATCGGTTAGTTACAGCTTAGAAAGTTAATAATTACTGTAAACCCAGAGTTGCTAGGGTATATATTACCACCAAACTATCATTTAGTTTTTTTACTTATAGAATATTGGAGAACTTAACTCTCTGTTTTTAATGAAATGCAATACTCCAATCACTGGAGGATTGAGCTATTGAATAACACCAATAAATACTGTACCTGGAATAGCGAGTTTAAAATACATAAAACAACGGTTATAAATGGTGCATGACCACTGCAGTCATTCTTTATAAACTGATCAAACGATGGCAATAAATTGAAGCAGATGTGTTTTGCTAGGTCTCTGCACAATAATTAACAACACCCACTCTACCGTGTTGCGTTCAGTACATCTGCCACACTGGTCACAATAATTGGTGTTTATTTTGTTTATGTAACGAAGTTAAACATAAGTATATACTGTAGAAAAACTTTTCACTAATTTTATGTCATAACCATTGAGGAGGAGTTATTTTGAAGAGTCCCTTCTTATCAAATTAAATTGTATATATAAATAGAGCTATATCTGTTTCTGTCAAAAAATAGTCCTTAGAGGATTAAAAAAATTGACACCTTATTTAAGTATTGTTTTCAAAGATAAAATATTTACAGAGGGCGTGATTCATTTTGTTACTTTTTGCTGAATCCTAAATTTTATTTACTTCTCACTGTACACAATGATCTGAGATTTTAATCTTGAAATTAGATGACGAATAATACGTTCGAGGCTATATGTCAACAAAATTGAATTAAAATCGTTTTGAACGATTTTGAATTATGAAAGTTTTTAATTTTTTCGTAAATCGCCTGAGCAAAAATTTTGCACAAATAAAAATATTGTGGGTATAGAAATTTTGTGAGTAGGTATATATATTTGTGGTTATGATCAAACTATGCGTTCATACGTTATACAATTAAAAACTGTCCAATTGTTTAGATTGCAGAGACTCCAGATGAAAATCATTTCAAAAACATTTTTGGAGTTATTGACACTTGAGAACTCACAACGATTTTTTGACATATCACACAACTTTCTTTACACTACGTTTGTGTTATAAAGTAAATAATATTTAGTGTTATTTACCATTATCAAGTACTCTCTCGCTCTCTTTCTATTCGTTTTATGCCAGTTATTTATAAAATTTTAATTTCCCTTAATTTGCTATTTGGCACATTTAACCGGGACAGTTCACCTTTCCCCTAAAACTGTAATGATATTGTTAAAACTGACTGTGCTGAATTATGTTTTTTATATCAGACCAATGGCCGATTTAAAACAAATTTGTTTTATTGATAACTACTGAACACGTTTTTTATATAAGTGACAACAACTCACCCCTTTACAATCGTTTATTTGGCTTCTTATAGGTTCGATGAACAATTTCGAATGATTAATTAGTTTGTAACTACACAAGTAAATGCAACGTGTCTGTGATCACGAGTTGTATTCAATAGAAATAGAGTGGTCTATCTTTTTTATTAAACATTTACTGTTTCTTTTTTACTAAAATACATTTTATTGTATATTATTTATTATGTGTAAATTGACGAAAAATTTAAATGACATTTTAAAACACCTACCGACACATTTCCTGTTTTGAAAATAAAAATACCTGTACAATTAACAAAGACCCGGCAACATACCGTGCCAAGTAGCAGTTGCTACTGTTGTAACTTCAATCTCTTTGACATTAATGAAACATATTTTGCATCTCCTTGTAATTCAAATTGACATAACTACCGCCGTCTAACGGCAACTGTGAGAACCTTAAGATAATCGTTGATGTAAATGGAGCTATAAATTCCTTACAGTTATCTGACGGAATAAGAAGTACTTACAACTTACAAAAACACGCTACCTTTTGTGGAATTTGTTTTGATAACAGTGACAGTTGTGTTTTTGTAGCGGTGTATAATCTGATTTATTTACAGTGTGTCCCGTAATTCATTGCAATACAGGTCAACTCCTTCTACCTGAAAATCAGCGGATATAACACCGTTTTAGGATTCCATCGGAAATAATACGTAACCCTTTCTTTAGGTAGCGCCATAAAAAACGTTATGGGTGGTCTGTCCATAAATCCACTTCCTCTCTAGATCCATCGAACAGAAAGTTCATTGTTCAAACATTTTTCACAAGATTAACATAGTGTGGAAATGCTACATCTTGCTAGAAAATGAAGGTCTCCAATTCTGGAAAAATAAGGTCTGGAATCATGTTTAAAGTATTCATGCAAAATATTCATAAAATTGGTCCAAAATAAAACAGGGGAACACCTTTATGGGACACTCTGTATATAATGTGGTGAAATATATTTAGTATTTGTTAACACTTGGTACTTAATTTAATTTTGTTTGCGTTTTTATGATTCAAAATTGTAAATCTACAAGTATTTTACCGTTAGGACGGTAAACATACAAGTTTACTGTAAAAGTCGAAAAATGTACAGATCGAATGAATAAACTATTTTTTAAATAAGAGAGAAAACGCAACCATTAAGATTTAAAGCGTTACAATAGGGAAAACCAAAACTGACAGCCTACTAACTTTATATAAATAAATTATATAACAAACAAAAATACATGTAGTGAGGCAGAACGACAGACGGAGTAAGATATAAAAGGAAAAGTGTGAACTCTCTGGGATTAAATTATATGTGGTTGGATAACGATTTCTCTTTGAACGTCTATTCGGGCAGAAAGCAACGCAACACTGTCGAAATTACATTAGTTGAGTAAAGAGGAGTTGTCCTGGACTTTCCTCAACTTTGACAAGTGATCTTGTCGGGAATAAATTAGTTTAAAAGGTAATTCTTTTGATACAAACAAGTAAATATAACAGAGAATGTAACGGACTTAATGGTTGGTCTTATGCAGCGTCATATTACCCCCCTCCCCCGTCCTCTATAACCTATTCAGTATACGAAGTATAGAGTAGGGTTGGTAATCATAAAAAAATCCTGATCTTGGCCGTCCGTGCATCGTCGTGGTCGTCCATCTGACCGTTCCACAAATATTTGATAGGAACATGAAATGCGATAGATCCTTTACATATGTACAACATTGAGGCCTGTTATCGCCAAATACTGATGAGAGCGAAGCGAGTGGATATTTTTTATATAGAGACATGTACGAGGCTCGTTAGGCTCGTTTAGTGATGTAGCCTGAGTAACAACTGTTATAAACAAACATAACCTACATACTGGATAAGACCCCTTAATCTAAAAATACATTTTAAAATACAAGCCCCAAGAAACTAACATTTAGCGGATCTGCTGGTATTAGATTTTATGAAGTGGCTGGGCGTACTATAACGACGTCCATCAAATGTGTTTTTGTAATATTTGGAATTAAAAATACAAACTTTTGGAATCGTAATTTTGGTATTGACTCTTTTGGGATTCGCCACATCAGGTAGGCTGTGGGTTTGTGAAATCTTTGGTTCTCACAAGGATTTGATCTGTGTTGCGAACCATCTACGAGCCTGCAAGAAAGACGTGGAGAGCGCCTCTGTGACAGTACAGCCAATGCGGGTCTCGCAGAGTGGCGTTACAGGTTTTTCTTTTTTGAATTATAAAAGCAAAAGTAATTAAAAATAATGGCAGGCTTAAGTAATTAATTGGGGCGCTGGGTCATGGGAAATGGGGTGTTGTGAAACGATACCATATGACTTACCTATTTAAAATTATTGTAAATAATATTACAATTAATAACTCATAAAATCTAGCTGGGATTCAGTATCAGTTCGGTGAGGTTATACGTTAGGAAGTGGGTTATTAGTTTGGGGGTTTGTCCGGCAATGACCTTTAGGCCAAAGCCGGACAATCATGTGAAATCATGGGAAGCATTCCAGTCAAATGTGGCGAGGTTTGACAATGGGTCCACGTGACGAAATTGTTGACACGTAGGTAAACAATGCCGTACTCCGCTTTTTGGGAAAACGCTTTGTTAAAGGGGAAAACGCTAAGGCGTCTGTCTATTCATATCGTAATAAACAATCTTTTGTTATAGAGTAATTTCCTAAGAGACTACTATCCGTCGAATACTCTAATAACGTTAGGTTCGAAGAGAACTAGGTTTGTGAATAGAAA
Source organism: Aphrophora alni (assembly GCA_963513935.1). Taxonomy (NCBI): domain Eukaryota; kingdom Metazoa; phylum Arthropoda; class Insecta; order Hemiptera; family Aphrophoridae; genus Aphrophora; species Aphrophora alni. The sequence goes on from OY740768.1 coordinate 8,978,769, forward strand.
CCAAATAGCAAAGACGAAAGAGTGGGATCTAACCCAATACCATACATAGTTGTAGATCCAGATAGGAACCATCGGGATTCCTATCATCGCATCTATTTGGTGAACTTCTGAAGATAAAAAATCACGATTAAAAAAAAAATTGTTTAGTGTTATTTGGCAGAAGTGAAGCAAGAAGTAATGTAAAGATGTTTGATGACAGAATGGTAACAATGATACTTTTGATTTGTAGATTGCTGTTTGAGAGTAACTGTACGCATAGCTTTTGCACAGTTTATTAAAATCTATAAAACACTTACAATTAATATTTGGTGTAACCACCTGGATAGTGTATTATAGGTTAATTATCTTAATTTATCTGTCAGGCAATCCAAATTAGATTTTGTGGAGAATAAATCTTTCTTTGATCTACATCTTATAAATCACAATCACAAACACACTTCCATATACCATATCTGAGAGATACTAAATGTCTACAAAAAGAGCCGTTTGTTATGGTCACTTGAAGAAATTGAAATATATACTGCAACATAAGAAGAACATAATATGGTGGTGTTTACCACCGTAATTCAGTGGAAAGAGAATACACTATTAGACTTAGGCTATAGATTGTAGTTGGTTATTAGCGATATACACGTTCATCAGTATTAGTGGGTAGCAATCGTTTTAATGAATTTGGATATCACACCGTGTGTTTTTATTCATTGTATCACTATTTAAACAATTTAATAAGTATTTTATATGTGTTAATGAATTTAATTTTAATTTTTGACTTTAATAGTAATTTTCAATTGCGTTCTAAGTACTCAACAATAATTACCAGTTTCAATGGAACGGCGCTTTAATGTGACTGAACATTTCATACGACTTTACGATGTTTGGGACCTGACAATGACGAATTCCCTGCCGAAACCGGTTATCCACAAGGATGATATTTTGATTGTCTGACAGTAAAGTTATGGTAATTAACTTATAATATATTCATTATAAAACACTGCCCACGTATTTCCGAGCAACATGCGCATTTATTTATTATTAAACTGCGGAAGTAATGTTGTAATACAAAATTATTATGAATTTAGTCTTTCAAGAGGAAGTTATATTTCTAAAAATATATATATATATATATATATATATATATATTACAGTATTTAATTAAATACATTTGAGTACTGTTTTCTACAACTCGTATAGCCCTCCAACATTTAAATAAAGTTGAAATAATTAATTAAATTTTAATTTAATTACAAAGTATTCTTTACTTTGAGTACACAGCCGTAGTCTTTTGTTTATTCAAAGAGAAAATATGAAACATGAAAATGTAATTTAATTTTCTTAATTAAAACCTTTCATAAAGAAACTGTTGGGAGAGCTGCAACTACTGAGTCTTGTTGAGGATGTTTTGGCTTGTTAGAAAATAACATTTTATATAGTGATACAATAGTGGTGTATCATAAAATCTGTGTAGTATTTATTAACAACAGTAAAAGAAACACGAAATTGGCTAATTCTTCGCGGAGCGAAAGGAAATTTTTATAAGAGAGAAAGAGAAGTTCAATGGGATAAGAAGTTAAGATGATATCATTGTATCTTAGAAAAGTGTGAATTTTCGAGATCTGTGAATTATAAGGGTGAAAAACTGTGATATGGATTTTTGTGAATTTCAGTAGCGTTCTATATGAGCCCACTATAGTCACTCAGTACCAAATTTAATGTTCCTATCTTAATTTTTTGTCCGCTCTTGTGCTTACGTACAGACGACAACGACGAAGGACCAAGATTGTCTCGAGAATATGGTTTTTCGGTTTCCCAATGACATGAAATTTGAATATCAGTCAAAAAACAGAGGCTGAAATTATTGATGATTATCACAGATACCCTGGTATATTGAGTTTATAACAATTACTGCAATTAATTATCTGACAACCCTACTGCAATAAATAATTGAGAAAAATCTGTTGGGAATATTATTATGTACCTATGTTGAAATGTTCCATCTTATACATCCCGATAGTAAGTAAAAAGTAGGAAATGTCTGTTGATTGATTTGATTTGGAGTTTAAAGGGTCTTTTAAACCAGCCCTGGCACTGTGACCGATAGTCTATTGTGCAACTAAAGCCTCCTCTTCCTAGTTTAACAGATTTGTCCCCCTTACGAGTTTATGTAATTCATAATTAGCTCGTCCGATGATAGTTCCCCAGAAATTTGTAATCCAAAATACTTTTGCTTCTTACTGGTCAGTGCCTCACAATTGAAACCTACGAGGTCTGCGGTCTCTTCAACCTTCCCGCACAGTCTATACTCAGTTTCGCTCCTATCCTGTGCAAGTGAATTCATAGACCATAGTTTCCCCTAATTTATCTGAAATTATCCCCTACCTCGGGTCATTATTCCCCTTTCAGGACTATCTTTAATTTACTATTGTGATGCACCTTTTAAGGGTTCCCCATCATTGATGGTGTTTTGTGTGAACTCACCTGTTGACCATCTTGGCCAGACACACGGATATTCTTATAGTTGGATCAGGTCCTATTTATTACTCGGAACATCCTACAAAATTATAAAAATCGCTGGATAAATTTTAATGGATTCACTGCTCTAGGCCTTCAATCTTGATGACAGCGACACTAGTTAAAATCTAATAAACTATGATATAGAATGCTTTTTCTTCCTGTTTTGGTTGTTTTTTAAAGGGGATTATCATCTCCCTCATCATCACCTTATAAAATGAACAGTCCAAGTATTACACAAGTGAAAATGACTCATTGGACCGGATCTAGGTTTTTATTCTGAAATTGTAATCCCTAAATTTCCGTAATCCTTCAATTGCCTTCATCGCATACTTCACTATATATCATGCAAGGTACTGGAAAATAAGGTACAGGATATTGGCCCACCTCTTAAATTCACTGAACTGTTTGTGCGCCTATAGTTTCCAAAAAAAGAAAATTATCCATCAGAAGAGGAACATTTTGCCAAGTCAAACTCTAATGACAAATTCCAAAGACACAGTTAAGTGTCCGATTTCAACAGCCCGCATGGCCTGAACCAGTCAGCTGATAACGGGCAGTGTTAACATGATTGCCATGTAAATAGCAGTTGTGTGATTGTACATCAAGGTATGAAGGGTACTTTGATTTATTCGTGGATAAATATTATCAAAGATAAGACTTTAATTTAATTACTTGACTACGTTAATTAAATAGACTCTCTATCAATGGTGGCATAAATAAATGAAACAATAATAATAACATGTTGGCTATGTTTATGTGGTTAAATATGTTGTACAGACTTTTTCCTCTGTATATAATGTTCTAGAAAATAATTTTTTAAGCATCATGGTATGTAATATCATGGAACTATTGGTGTAATAATACACTTGTAATTTGTTCGGGTATTTTTGTGATAAGGTTACTTATTATAGAATAGAAACGTACAATAAGATGTGTTTAGACTTTCTATTAAATCTATAGTCACTCTTAATGTAAAATCTGGAAATCGTAATGCCTTTTATTGTTAAAATAATGACTCAAATCTAAAACAAACAATATCATTTGGGAAGAAACTATAATAAACTTATAGTTAAGGTTATGCCAGTTGTTAAAAAAAAAAAAAAAATTTTTGTGTACATACCAGCAGATTTAAATTAACAGAAGATAATTTAACATTTATTTGATATTGGTATGCTTAAATAATTTTTTCTTGAGAAATATATAAATTACTTATATTAGCATAGACGTTTTTATAAATTGATTGTACTTTTTGTTTTGTATTTAATTGGTATCATAGAACTGTAATTTAAAATGTATTATAAGAATGTAGATCAAAAATTGAATATCTAAAAAGTTATACTTTGATAAATCAACAACGTAGGTCACGTGTGTCATTAAATTATTAACTTATTTTATTAATCTTGTATTTTGTAATGTGTTTTTTGCGAAGAAAATTTTCTAGGTTAGTTGTTTACGTTGTTTAAAAATTTATATAGGGTCGTTATTAGTAGAAAAGAATTTTGAAATCATAGTATTGTTCAGGGTTCTCCGATACGGACAAAATGTTGACACCAATCGCAGACATTCCTGAGAATGTGTTTGTCAGTAAACTAATGAAGGAACACTTTGGTTTTTTCGACCCCGGCGGGAGAAAAATATTGACTATAGAATAATAATAAATTATTTCCATATTGCCTTTCGAACTACTTATTTAAATTGGTTTAGATACCTTGTTAAAAGTAGTCCAATTTCTTATTTATTGCTACAGCTGTTTCACCTTAACAATTGACATCTTCAGGCGTGGCACACTAACACACGTTCACTACACCGATATATATATATACACATATTCAATTGCATACCATGTTGTTATTTGTTAATATTAAATTTAAATTAGTTCCTTGGCGTGGCCACATGCTTCCACTTCTAGCATCAATGGGCAACTCTAGTATATATATTAAAGTTTTCTATTTCTGAGGTTCCAAATTAAATATTCTTTTAATAGCTTGCCTTTCAAAGTAATTGTAGTTTGTTTAACCAGAACAACAACCGCTCGTAGTGGTTATTTATCAAATTTTGTACATAGACTAAGAACTTTTATTGTATTGTTTGTGGTATATTACGTGTTCGTTACAGATGGTGACCAATGTAATATTAAAGTAATTGTGTAGTTGGAAAGTATGTTATGGTAGTGTTTTGTTATATTAGGTTGTTTTGAGTGTGTACGGTTACGATACTTATATCCCAGAGATTTTGGGCATAATTAAATGGGAATTGAATAGTTATTGTTACCTTGAAGTCATTGTATTGCAACCACTATGTAAACGTGGGTTTAACAGAGTTATTTACTCGAGACTCACTACTACTTAAAAAAAAACAAGGATTACCTAAAACTCCGTTATCAGCCATAGTTCTGGCAACATTAAAAAGAGTTTGTTCCTCGTTGAAAACTCCAAAACGGTTTTGAACAAATAAGGTGACGTATATTACAACATCAATTTCAAATAGACCAAAAAGGAAATTATTGAACCCAATCCTTCTCTGTATTACCGGGGGAAAAAATCACAATCTTCCACTCAGATCATATACGTTTCTATTTACGGCAGTGTCCATCGTCATTCAGCATATTTCCACTTATAATTTTATAGCTTCTAAAAATATCATTCACTCCAACTTTGTTCAAATTTGAATAAATTATTTTCATATAAACTATCACCAGATTATAGCCAACTGCATTTACAATTAATAAAGTTTGTATGTATGAGTAAAACTACTTTTCTTAAATTTGAAATATTTTCTCAAAATCGTTTTTAAGAGGCAATCAGGAAATCGTTGCAAGGCAATGTAAGAATAAATTTTCACTACGAAAGTGGTTTTAGGATTTTAAGTAGTTGCTCAAATATAACGATTACAAAAATTTTCATTCGAAAATCTATATTTTCGTTCATTGTGCCGTGTCATTAATTATAACAAATATCTATGTTAATCAATTATGACATACGTCACGTTTATGAAATTGGTATTTTGGAAATAAATCATCCCCATTTAATCAATGACTTTAAATGAAGACGATATATTTTTAATATTAATTCCTTCCATGCCATGTTAGGATCATAGGATCATGAAGTAGTAATTAGCCAAAGCACAAGTTTGAAATCAAATAATTTCAGCGCATTGTCCTGTCCGAAGACCCTTTGCTATTGGAATTGTATTTTCAAAATACACTTAGTTTTATCAATGTGTCTTTGTACTCCAGACAAACTACAAACGTAGAGTTTAGATTTTGGAAGGGTGGGGTTTTATCTTTGTACAGCAATACAGTAGCCTTTGAATATGAGATAACTTATAGTTATAAAATAACCTTTGAATTAGACAAGAGATAAAATTAGATTCTATGGTTTTATAAACTATGTATTATGTTTTTTCAAACATCAATATTTTATTTTATTAAGTGTTTAGTATATTATTTATAATCGTGTGTTTTTATACATTCCATCACTTCCTAAGAGGAAAATAAAAAATTAGCAGAAAATAATTGAAAATGTTTACAAGAAAACGTGATTAATAAATATTACAAATATTTCCTCAATAAATACTTTAAAAAACAACAACAAAGTGTTCATAACCAAGTCGCCATCTTCAGTTATTACATGTACATGGACTTTGTGTAACTGAACTAAAATAAGCTAGACCAATGAGCCGTGCAGATAGCAGCAGTGACTGGCGTCTAATTCACGAACCGCAGAACTTAGACGATAAGAAATTCGCCCAACGTGATTTACCAACCTGTCAGCTGGTACTTCTGTGTTATCATCGATGAGTTTCAGGCTGGAAACTTCAACAAGGTGCCACAAAACATGTGTTTATCCTCCTTGTTCACACCACCTGCGTCATGACATCACAGTAACTGGTTTGAGTGGTTCACAATAGTGAGTACAAGCGAAATAACCTAGCTGGATAACACAGCCCATTTCATATCTTTATCTTAAATTACCCTTTTCCATCTTACCTATTAGGGCTAAGTCTCTTTTGGACAACTCCTGTTGTCTTCCAATTCTGACGCTAGGGTGTTATATTTATTCATTTTTTCTTACTATTAATACATTGATAGACCATGAGATTTTTCCTTAAAAAAAGAAGAAAAGATATAATTACATGGAAAATAAAATTGGATCATTGTACATACGTAATTCAACCAAATTCCAAACAATTTTTTTCCTAAATATCAAAACGATTACTAGATCTGTTTGACCATAAATGCGTATTTAACACGTTATTCAAAAAGATACAGCCGAAGTGGGAAATGGTCCAATTAAAAAAACATTTTGGGAAAACGAAGCCTGGATGTATTTAATTCAAGTCTTATGTCAATTCACCGTTCGTTGTAAACCCATTTTATTTTGTTATATTACTTGGAGTTGAATTTATCAGTAACATATTTATATTAATATAAAATAGGTAGTATTTATATGTCAAGTATTATAAACGACTTTAATTTAAATATTTGTATATTTAAGATATTTCTGTGCATTGTATGACTTTCCGTCTGCCTGACAGGGTTGGAATAGTTTAAAACCAATTTACATGTTCCCCTTTTAGTCTCATGCATAAGCTAGACCTAGTTAAGTTTGAACCCTTTCTCATTTGAATTTCTAATTTCTTAAAACTTGAAAAATAATCTTCTTTGTTGGAGAGACATTTTAGAGGCATCGATTTAACAAACACTTAATTTATATTGCATTCTGTTGTATAAATACATGTTTAGTTTGCGTTTCTCTATATAACATGATTTATTTTGATGGTCGAAGAAGAGTCTACTTGATTTTGAAGCAGATATATAATATATATTTCTGTATTTATATGAAAATTTTGTTTAAAAACAATGCACAAACTATCTCAAATATCATGGAAAACGTACATACTTACCAACCAAAAGTATTCATCAACAAAAAACCCAATTTCGTCGTCGTTAGTTCAAAAATAAAAATGAAGCAAGCTAACTTAATTTATAGAAAATATATTTATATAATGTAAATACAGCTTTAATTTATTGAAAATCATGTTTCATTAAATTCCAATTATTAATGGCAGTATAGTTAATACTCGATTGTCTGAATAGTTATTTTATTTTATTAAAATTTACACACTGATATTCAGGTTTCAATAAAATTTGAACGATGTTTGTTTAGAGAAGTTAGGTTTTTAGAAACAGATCAATGGTAGATAAATTTAACGAATGGTTTTTTAACGAATAACTCTTTACCGATTTGGAAATATTTTTACCAATATTTGGATGACTTTATGGCTCCTTCTATGCCACGTTAGAGAAAAAATTGACCAATATCGGTTATGCTATAGCCGATTTTAATTAAAATAAATATAGAGTTTTAATGATATGGCAGCTATGCTAAAATTATGACCAACACCTCCAGATGTGAGTAAAATATCCCATATACCAAATGTGTTCCAACTTTAATCACAACTTTGGGGTCTAAAGCACTGTATTGACGACAGATATTTTTTTAACAACGTTTTTGATATCAGGAGACTTTAAAGTCTATATTTTCATGAAAAGTATAACTTAAATTATTTTCACTCATCACACAATGTTTCTTTACTTATATTTAACAATTTAAAAGATGTGATATTTTCATTAGTTTTAAATTACAAATAGACATCCAAGTCTTTTTTACACATATATCAGTGTAGTTTACACTGTTGTTAAAATACACAATACAACAAGTAACTTATAACCTGCCCTAATTTAACATATTCTGTTTGCAAAGAAACAAGTGTTATTTATCACAAATTAAAAAGGTTTCCTCCTCAATAAATTACAACTCACAAATAATTGACCTATATTTACCTTTTCTAAACCAAAGAAGTGCGAATCATTGAAAAAAAAACTATATTAAATACAATAAAATTTAGTTCTAAAATTTCCAAGTGTATTTATAAAAGTAGAGCGTGCTTCGTTATGTCAGATGCAGGTGACAGAATAAATAGTAGGTTTTTCTAGGGACGAAAAAATAACAATTACTTTCAGAAATAACATTTTATTCTTGATTGGTTTTTTATACAATACTATCATATCGCAGGAATTTCGGAATTAGGAAAATTGTACCTACCTAATAAGATTTATTTTATATGATAAAAAAAAAAATTAACATGTTTCAAACCCATAAGAATTAGTTTTAATATTGAACTATTTTAATTTTAACTCACTTACATTTCAGTCTTTATAAATGAGCAATATAATGTAGCCTATACGAGGTTCTTTAAAAATATACATTTATATAAATATAAATCATTTGCAATAAATAAATATAACAAATATTGCAAACAAATTGTATAAACTTTCTCACTCATTCAACCATAACCGTGTTATTTATTTACTGGCGATTTATCACATGTGTTTAGGTCATTAAATGTCACATTTCACTAAAATTTGAACGAAATCAGTAAAGCAGATTTTGAGAAATTACGTGTTTTATAATTATAGATGAGATGTCGAAAAATACGTTTCGTTTTGGTGCTTTGAGCCTACACTTGATCAAAATCATTAAAACCAATTTTGAGATAATTTTAATTTTGACTCGCCAATGTTTAGTTATGAAAAATTCTTTTGAGATATAACCAAAACATGTCCACATTCTAAATTTGATTAAAACTGGCTCAGACTTTATGTATTTAGTAAAAAACATATGACAGAGAGACAGACAGACATTATTTTGTACAGGCATAATGACAAGCCAGAATTACTTTTTAGTCCACTCCAACAAGTTAACGTCATTCTTTTGAAGTTAAATGTTGCCACGGGATAACAATTAAAAAGTGGCCCTGTAATCGTAAGAAAATATTAATTATTTCAATTTTTGTTCTTGGTTCAATTTATATCTTTAACTTTTGGAGATATCGATAAAAATCGAATCATTCATTTGGACAACTTTCAGTGCCAACGGTTTTAAATTTACAGTAATAATAACTCTCTCTCTCTCTCTCTCTCTCTCTCTCTCTCTCTCTCTCTCTCTCTCTCTCTCTCTCTCTCTCTCTCTCTCTCTCTCTCTCTCTCTCTCTCTCTCTCTCTCTCTCTCTCTCTCTCTCTCTCTCTCTCTCTCTCTCTCTCTCTCTCTCTCTCTCTCTCTCTTTCTCTCTTACTAAACAAAGTGTCACAATAATTAAGATAAAAATCATTACTAAGATCATCTAAAATGTACTAAGACACGCAAATTGAAGACTATTATTAACTTTAAAAGAAAATATTCACACTATCTCAATACTTTCCGCCTACAGAATTTTAAAATATAAAAGATATAATGCACTAAGGAAGATAAGAAGTTACACTTGACTTTAATGACCTCATTTCCTTTCAACTGCTCCTTAAGGATACTTGGGGATGTGCAAGAGTTCTATCTCTTCTCATCTCTTAGAAAGTTTACTTGAGAGTGACGTCATAGAGGATATTAATTAAGAAAATTAGTTTTGAATTGCAACAGAATATTTAAGTACACAACGACACTTACGGGTAGTTTCAATGTGTAATTCTAACTACATCTTTATAATGAAAATACAGATTTTGTCTGTACATTGGCAAAGATATCATCAAAATAAATTATGTTAGTGAATTATTGCTATAAAGGACAAAATAAACCAATGGTGCCGCCATAAAAGTTCTTATAATTCAAAATCTGAGCAGATTTTGTTGAAAGATGAAAATTTTAAAATTAAACCTAGGTAAAACTGCAAGTAAGAAACACAAACTTCCGTTTTTCGTAAAATAACAAACTTAACCTTACACGCTGTTAGTTTCAGTTCGGTTTTGGTCAAAATTACTCCATCAAATAGAGGTTATATTTATTTACATAATATTAGCTGCATCACTCGTTTGGCTAGTATATTTGCTTCAGTAGAATAACTCCAATCCACAAGTCAATGTAACAACTGAAAATGGTGTTAGTCGTTGAAACATCGACTTGTTGGACTGTTTTATTGTTGTGAACATTTTAGTGTTTAACTAACAATTGATTACTGACTAAAATAGTTTCTAGAATGTATTGGTAAATGGATTTATTATTAAACGTAAAATATTGTAACGTTTCTTTTATATCAACGAACTTATAAAAGTTAATAAACAATGGAAACATGATATAGACATTGTTGTGGAGTTATATTAGCCATTGAGGTGGTTTGTCAATTTTTTATAAATAATGGGAACTGTAATAAGGATACTTAAGGATAAAAGCCAGGATGTAGAGAAGGATAATTATATCCTGACGGGATGTCTGCTTAATGTAATTAGAGATAAACATTCTATGGAAAAAGTTTAACTTGTTGAAGTAATGAACCTTGTTCTTCTTTAAGGTAAATAAAGTACGCTTGTTTATTACAAAATGGACATAATTCTTCTTCATTTTACAAATGGGCGGAGCTTATGTTTAAAGATTATTCTTATTGTGAACCATTATGGAAAAATTAAAAATCACTATTTTGAAAATATCTTGAGAATTAACCAAATTTCAAATCCGTAACGGCGAAATTGATTGCGATTTTTCGACAAGTTTTGTTCAATATAATTAAGTAATTATGGTTTATAGTTTATCAATAAACTTCTGGATGTTTTAGGCATACAAAATGTACAAGATTCACAACACTATATTTAGTTCTAATGAAGGCAAATATTCACATCTTCTGCTGTTAAATCTGATTACCCAGTGGCGAGTGATAAAGCAAGGGATTGCTTCATTTACTGAATTGATTTGGTGAAACTAATGTAACAACAGATGTGTAGATAAAAATAAAATAAAATGATTATTCGCGCTTACTCAGAGTAGTATTTTTGTTGAAAAACGATTTTGGAATCCATTTTATAACCTTTGTGTTTTGATGTTATTTAATCTTTTAATTGTATGTATTTCGGGTGCTTGAGCTGGTTTCGTAATTTAGAGGGTGTTTTTGAGTGTATACGTGTTTATATTTGATTTTTGTATAGCTCAATTTATTTTTAGTAATATTTAACTTTGAAGATAAATATATCGTTCATTATTAATTCAATGATAATTATTCGGAAATTGTTTAAGGCTTTAAAAAATCGTTCGGCCCTAATTGTATAACAATTATACAAACAAAATTGTAAATTATCGTTAAAAAAGAGACTTTATGTTTGTCTCAGTCAGGTTAATAATGCTCAGTAAATAAATACAAAAAAAACAGACTAAAATTACACGAGAATTGTTCTTCAAAAACATATTTTTATTTTAAATTGAAGTTACATTCCAGAAAAACCTTTACAAACGTTATTCTCCCACTACAATATTAACCTTAACTCAAGGTTTAACTCTTGTATATGTGTTTGTGACAGACAGACGGACAAAGCATTTAATCTCACCGAGTAGCAAACAGCTGACAACAATAAACCCTCCTGTAACCAATGTATAATAAATTGGACAAATCCTCACTGCTTCCAATACAAGCTGTACCGACATAAAATGTTAACATACTCGTATAGTTCATTGTTGTGTTTGTAATCTGTCTAAACATACATATTTTAAATGTGTAAATTTTGTTGTTGTCCTTTATAAAACAAAGGTTTAATGTAGCTAGTAGTTTTCGTGCAAATAAATAAAACCAATGATGTTGTTTTTGTAAATACGTTAGCGTTAATTAGTGGAGAGAACTTACCAACTGTTTGTAATATATTTATTTAATTTTTTTAAAATAGTTATATGTGGAATAGAGCACAAGCTTACTTCGCTTCTACCGGAAGGATTTAAACCAATACTCGTTTGTGAGTGTGAAATAGTTACAACTTTGCTATTCATGTGGCATTGATAGCTATCCAGACTATCCTCCATTTTAAAGGAATCATGTTAATACAACTCAGCTTTGCAATACTACCACTTTAAACTAACTCAGTAGCTTACTTGCAGTGAGTACGGATGTAGCAATTCCGAGGTAGCCTTACTGGATTTACACTTTTTTCATTTAGTTTCGAGTTATCTTAATCTTTCCTATCAAGTCTCCCATCACCAAATCTTTTGGAGATCTTTCCGTTTTGAGGTCTCCTGAATAGAACTAAATGATTTTTGAGATGATATCTGTCTATCTGTTGTATCTGCAATGTTCTATAGCACAAACGCGTGAACCGATTTTAATGAAATTTTGGATGTATCTCATTGTTGGCCATTTTCGGGAGGTTTTTTTTCCACATGCAAATATAGGGGTCGCTTAAAAATATTACGATTTTATCAAAATCGGCTGTAAAGTTTTTCATCTAATTTTTCTCAAATGAATCCAAACAAAGCCTCTAAGGATCCAAACAAAAGGTGGACACCATCTCTTCAAATATGTCGGATCGTGATTTGTTGGTAAGAAAAAGAATAAAATCAGTCACGGTCACTGTTATAAATGACGTGATTCGTTAAAATACAAACGTAATAACAAAATTAGTGTTCAAGCACGTAAGTAAAAATATTTGTATAACCTTTATTTTTAAATCGATAATGATTGCAAGGCTTTTCTTCTTTAAACAAGAAAATAATGAATAAAAAATAAACCAGGCATGACAGAAGCAACAGACACCGTAAGACCGTTCCTGAATTGTATTACAGCTGTTATCACTTGTTTCATAAAAGAGAGTCAAATGAAACTGGAATTGTCCGCTTCAATTTCTATACAAAACGTTAGTTCATATTTCTTCACTCTTATTATCAAAACTCTTTCTTTGTTCATCTCACTTTTTGTAAAAAAGCTTCTTCCTTCATTGAATTTGTCGGTTCAGTTTGATTGTTTTAAAAGTAAGTTTAGTAAAACACTTGTTTATTTTTGAGAATTTTGAAAGATATTTTCTAAACTTTTTAAATACTTCAGGTGTACTTCAGACATAACAATAAACCAAAATTGATAAATTATTGCTAAATTGTGTTGATATTAAATTATGTTCAATTACTGTTCAATTACTTTTAAATTGTTGGATTGTTGGAAATTAAGTTAAATTAATATTACTTGTGTTACAGTTATATTGGGTTCAATTAATGTTAAACTGTGTTAAATTGGTCAAACTACTGTTAAATTATGGTTATTAATGTTAAATTATCTCAATTAACGTTAAAATATTTTAAATTTTGTGAGATAAATGTTAAATTCTGATAAATTATGAACCCGACGATGGTACGGAAATATTTTAGTGTTTTACAAATTGTTTTCTTTTATTTCCGGTTTCGCATATTGGTTTAATTTAGTGTTCTTCATATTTTTCAAATTATATGGAAATAGCTTCATCAATTTTGAGATGTTCATAATTATACAACGGTGGCTTTAGTTCTTTCCCGACTTTCAAGCCGTGACTTCCAAATCCGTATTTTTAAGAGAAGGTGAACGTAGTTCTAGTTTGATTAATGGCTCATTTTAATATAATTGAATTAACAGCGAGATATACGCACAAACAAAATTTGATAGATATCTAATAATTAGTAGGAAAGAAAACCACAAATATAATTTTTAGTAAATTCTACTTTCAATTGAGTTTTGCCGATCATGTTTTCGCCAGTGATGGCATTTACGAGGCAGGTTAACACATACTAAAGAAAGAACAGTTACTTGGTTAGCAAACAAAAGTAAACGGACAGAATGTGGAGGGGAGTGAGCAGTGCCGGATTAAGCCCTAAGCAGACGAAGCGGCCGCTTTGGGGCCCCGGCCCCGAAGGGGACCCCCAAGGGATTAAAAAAATATATTAAAATAGTATAAATTTTATACTATCCGGGTTGGGATGGTCCGGTTAATTGGGGGGGGGTTGTCGAGGTTTGGGGGGCCTCCTTGCCTATCTCGCTTTGGGGCCCCAAGGTTCTTAATCCGGCACTGGGTGTGAGAGACTTCTGGTCAAAGATCAGATAATGGTTTTAAGAGAGTTGTCTTTGACAAAAATTCTACCTGATCACAAAATTCACCTCTAATGAAACCATTATCTGATCTTTGACCAGAAGTCTCTCACTCCCCTCCACATCCTGTACGTTTACTTTTGTTTACTAGCCAAGCAACTGTTGTAGTCTGTGGCGAAACCATGGTCGGCAAAACTCAATTGAAAGTAGAATTTACTAATCATTATGTTTGTGGTTGTGTTTCCTGAAAATGGAGCTCTATCAATTACCGTAGGTCAGTAGTATAAATCGTATAATAATTAGTAGTTTTCTGAGTATTGTACAGACGACAAATAAGCGTCATTTCGGAAGGGACACACAAAATAAATATTTCCGCAAAATCTCAACTTGGAATTGTTCTACCCATCACTTAACTTTCTCTAAACGATGTAATTTTTAAACCAACGTAAATTCAAAATAGATTTACTTCCTTTATTGAAATTGTATTTTAATTCAATTATACTAAAGTAAAGTTGTCTTAACTCTGATTACAGTGAAAACCACAAGACAGAGATTTCTATCAACAAGGATTAACGCAAAATCTGTCAGACACAGCTCCTGCCACAAGGTAATGCAATGACTGTATGTTTAAACTTAGATATCTCATTAATTGCGGGGGCGAAGTTGTGTTCAGAGTTAACCTATATAGATTAGTTAAGTGTGTAATACAATTGCTGTATATATGGTTGGAAAAGAGTTATTTGATAATTATTTAGATTTAAATAATATGTCAGTTTGAGTATTTGTGAGTGCGCCACGCGGAAAGTGATTGAACTAGAATTTTTCTATATTAGACCAGGTAAGGTCGGAGAGCTCAGTGTCGATTTTCAGACTCCAAATCTGTAGTATCCAGTCACTCGTACGATATTATATTGTTTAATTTTATTACTTAATAAAGTACAGATAATTATTTAATTACTTCAAAAGCGTTGAGATACTCAGAGGGAACGGGATGTCGGTGTGTACTGATATAGTATTCGTAATTAGGTTATTATCGAGACTTAGACTCTATACTTTCATCACTTGTAGTAAGTAATTACACCTAAATGCTCTCTTGTTAATTAGTATTAGTCTCGTAGCTGGCTTAGTACCCAGATGGCGTCTCACCCTGTGTCATCACTAATTTTCAGTTAGAAAACCACTAAACTTATTATTGTTCCACTTAAACCACGGATTTCGTAGCAGTCTTATACCCGCTGTCGACATTTTTGATATTTTTGCCTACAATTTTGCCTGCATTCTTTGTGCTCTTAGGTATAAAAACAGCTTTATAAATCAAACTTTATACTTTAACATCAAGCATTAAAGTCTTTCTAACACTTTTTACACTACACCTATAATTGCAGCACTCGTGGTCTCTTTTACTTCCTTTTCCTCGTAAAAATAACAACCACTATCCTGTGTGGATTATTATGTAGTCAAGGCCGTCTTGTTTCACCAGTTTAGAATTGCGCTTCATAATTGTCTGAAGGACACCACACAAAATAAACTCCATCATTAGAGTATGACTGTGTATACATTTGTTCTTCAGCACCACAGAAGAGGGGATATGCAGCCTCATTTAGCCACTATTGTCCTCCTCCTACCCTCCCTATCCGATATACACGCTAAAGGATAACACGGAGTCTTGCAGTAACGAGCAGTGAGTGAAGAAGTCTCTGACAACGCTCCAGCAGCAAACGTCGCTTGTTTCTTCGTAGTGCCCAAATATAATAGTATGCCTTGCTAAACCCACAGGAATAGGGCCGGTACGGTCCAAGGGTTTATATGTGGGCGCATTGGGTTTTTGGAACCGTATGATTATTAGTTTAACAAACACGCGGCCGTGTTAGACCTTTCGTGTTAGTCCGACATCTTGTGCCAATACAGTGTAGTTTATATTAATATTTAGTTTTAGTCTAAATTGGTGTTGTTTTAAGTAATTTAGTTTTAGATTTAGATCTCATCAAAAATGGCTAGCCTGGATTGAGATTCACCCAGTGTACATATATTAATTTAACACGCGATATGACGGCCCGTGAACACATAATCAAGCAGATCCACCAGCCCACCCATTTCCAACCAAGACTATAAACTCCCGCCAAAATTACCCCACACACTAGCGTCAACATTGATCTGGCTCCTGTTCCCTTAACTGACTCTAACCTTTATTCTTAGCTTTACGAAAAAATAAAATAAAAACAAACCAAAAAAATCTGTATTTAAATTTCAAAAACAACTAACACAAGAACATTTAATTTCTCAATGATATAAAAAACGATTTCTGCCGTGGAAGCGTAGAGGGATATTTTATTTTATTTTCAGCGACACATCAGTTGCAACACAAGATTACATTAGTCCCAACAAATATCAATTCATCAAACATGTAAATGAAGCAACCACATGCATCAGCACCCGAGCACTGAATAATCTGATTTGACACACAGAACATGCCATGAATATTTGCCTTCATTACAACTGGTCTTAACGTTATGACTCATGTGGTAATTTTGGTGTTTTATTAAATGACGCCCTGAAATCTATTTAAAAAAATGTCAGGTTTATGCATTACAAAAAATAATTGTATATATGTACTTTTGAATATAGGACAGCGCAAATCAGGAATACAGGTTGAAACATTTTGAAAACATTCTAGAATAAATCGTACCTGTAAATGGTAATAAAAAATGGCGTTTATAGGATGATCTTGAATTTACTTTCTTACGTATGCTTAGAATATAAAAAAGTATTGAGATGGGTAAAAAAATATCGGGCATTTCATTTTGAGGTTGTTTGAGTTTTAAAATGGTTTTGGGATGATGCGTGTCTTGTATCCATCGTCTGTCATATACTTCAAACAGTATACTAAATACTATACACTGTACTATGTATATATATATATATACACATTTTAACTTCTCTCTCTCTCTCTCTCTCTCTCTCTCTCTCTCTCTCTCTCTCTCTCTCTCTCTCTCTCTCTCTCTCTCTCTCTCTCTCTCTCTCTCTCTCTCTCTCTCTCTCTCTCTCTCTCTCTCTCTCTCTCTCTCTCTCTCTCTCTCTCTCTCTCTCTCTCTCTCTCTCTCTCTCTCTCTCTCTCTCTGTTACCAGGGGACTTAAATTTAATAAAGGCGGAACTAAAATGGTAACGATGTTTGAAAAGAAAAATAAAAAAAAAAGACAAAGACAAGTTTAATAATTAACAAGGCTCAAGTTTATTGAAAACAGAAAGAAATTTCGACGGTTCAGACTTTGTCATTTACAACAAAAGACATCCTGACACAAATCATCAGTAAAAAAAAACTTATGATTAACAAGATCATAAATTGTAAAAGTTATAAGCCCTTAATTGTAACATATAATAATTTAGATAAAAAAAAAATTAATCAACAGATTCTAAACATTTATCCCCCCCCTTTTAGTTTATATATATATGTTTATAGTTACAAAAATTTAACAATAAAAAAAGACAATGAGCACAGCTTAATAATTCACAGAATTATAATTAATCAAAAAAAAAGATTATACGCCCTTAAAGTAAAAGTATAATAATTTAAAAAAAAATTAATCAAGATTTTCAAAAAAAAAAAAAAAAAAAAAAAAAAAAAAAAAAAAAAAAAAAACTTATCCCCCCCCCTTTTAGTTTAGTTTATAAGATGATAGTTTCCTTTTAAACAGTAACAGAAATTAACAAAATATAAAAGAGCTTGATATTTTAAGTTCAAGAAAGATCATATCTATAGTTAACATGTTTATCACTAAACTAAAGTAACATAATATAATTGGTTTGAAAATTTCTTAAAAAAAAAAGAAACTGTATTGGCCAATAAATTTATATTTAAATAAAAAAAAAAAAAAGGAAAATTAATTTAGAATTTTGAAATTTTGTTAATTGACGTCAATTATTTTAATTTAGAAACTAACCTCTTGGAGGTTGTTAGGACCGAAAATTGCATGCAGGCTCCACCCAAAAAATTGTTATATAATTTATAAATAATTACAAAAGTCTACATCTAGAAAATAGTTTGAAGGAACACATATTTGCGGAAGTAAATTTAGGCACATAAATCATATGAGTTAGTTAAAGTTCAGTAAAGTCAGCTGTAAAAAAAAAAAGGACATCACTTTTATGCACTTGAAAAATCTGAAGTTATGTGATTCAAAAACGTGTTTTGCCAACAGGACGAAACTTGCTAGGATGATTCGCTGGTTTGCGCAATATGAGACAAGAATTTCTCTATTTCTCCTACCAGCATATTGGCTGTGGCAAACAAAAAACACGTTTCTTTTAGCGTCTGTGCAAGATCAGACATGTTGTAGCATTAATGTTCTTTATGGAAGAAAATATCTGGTTATTTGTCAAAATTAAAGTAAATTAATTGCATCACAGAAATTCGTTAAGATTGTAATTAAAAGCTTCTTAGATGATTATAAATTTATTTATATATATAGTTTTGTTTTAAAAGAAAGCTTGTATAAGACTTGTAAGATTCTTCAAAAGTCTATAAAACGAAATTTTCTGATTTAGAAGAAATTTCTCTAATTGTTTTATATTTGACATGTTCAATAGGATATTCTGATCATTTAATGTTCAACATTAGTCTGCACTTATTTCACAAAATTGTTCAAAACTTAAAATGTGCCTTTACAAGGTTTTGTAAATGATGTTTTAAGAAAAGAAAATTTTTATAATCATTCAGTTTCAAAAGAAAATAGAATATTAAATAAAACATGAAATACATATTTTAAAGAATACATGATAATTAACAAATTATTTTAAAAATTAACAAAATATATAATATGACAAAATCTGTAAGGTTGAAGTACCTGGTTAATCCTGTCGCAGTTCACGTGAGCATGTACCGAGAAAAATGATGGTTATTTTAACATTTTGAACTAGGTTATTTAAACTAAAACGCACGAACTGTAAATTAACATGATGTTGTATGAGACTTGTAAGGTTAGTGAGAAAAAAAACTTTTGTTAGATGAGTGATGCAGAATGTAGACCATGTTGTTATCACATCTAGACTGTGGACCGGGTATTAGAGAAGCTAGCTTGACCGGCGAATGGACTTTGTGTTCGGTATCAGGCGATGCTTGGTTTTGGAGCGGGCCGCCAGGTGCCAGCATCTGTCAAGGGACGGAAATTGGACGTGGAAGAGTGTTAATGAAGTTATATTGCGGAAGTGTTTTTTTTTGAATTTAAATGCTACATCTCTCTCGACTATATATATATATATTTTTTTTTTGTAAATATATACGGTAGTATATTAATATATATATATATATATATATATATATATATATATATATATATATATATATATGTGTGTGTGTGTGTGTGTGTGTGTGTGTGTATAAAATACAAAATTCCCCATTTCAAAAACATCTACTACGATTTCGATTTTTTTTTAAAGTGTAGAATATAAGGACCCAAATAAAATGTATATTGCCATCACATAAAAAAATAACAGTTGGTTGGTTATATTAAAAAAATACATCATGGGGTTAATTTAAACCACGTAATATCTGAAAGTCGGTGCTACCGATTTTGTTCAAAATTTAGTGTAATGTAGAGACGAATTATTCCGCTGTAAACCAGTGAAAAAAATTACATGGAAAAAAAAAGTTCAGTATTAATGGGAAAAACATAGATACACCTCCTCGACAGCCTTCATAAAAAAGTTCTATTTTAATTAAATAAGAATTATGCGAGGATTCGTTGTAGACATAATCTATGCAAATGTAGACTCTACTCTACTTAAATAAAAATATTTTCTCAAAACTCCAACCTTGGTTTAATTTTGACTGAGATACAGTAGTGAATTTTTAATGTCAAATAATTTTGGATAGTTTTTATTTGATTTTGGGGTTCGGTAAGTGGAAAAGTTTGTGTAATGACCTGACACAGTTTACTTAATCATTTTTGCGGAGATTAACTGAATGAATTAATATGATTATGATTAATGATTAGGTCATACAAAATAGAGTTATCGCGGTAAAAGATATTATCTATTGAAACGCTATTCACTAAATGAAAATTTTGTCAGCTTTTGTACTCGTGACGTGTAGGTATCCTCAAAGGGGTTTATTCAGTAACAGCTTTAAATGCAGTGATAATTAATGCAAATCAGCTGTTTACGTAAATCACGTGATGCTTTGTGAATTTAATCTAGGTGTTTATCTTGTGGTTGATTTACAATTCTGTAATGAATCCTGAATTGTTTTCATAAATAGAGGAGG
>OY740768.1:9004392-9043534 GCA_963513935.1 Aphrophora alni
TGTAAGAAGCCTTCACTCGCTACGCTTGTGGGTGGTGCTCAGCCTTGACAAAGGTCATACCTACAAGAATATCACATTTTCTCGGAAAGTTAAGATTCGAAATTACAACTTTGATCATATTTACTTATTTAGAGATGTGGACTTTGTACCATTACATGTAGAATTGAAATATGAGAATTTTGATCAATTTTAACGTGGTATATACTTTGAATAACACAAGAGATATGAACAAAAAAACTGTTTAAAATGGTCGCCATTTTGACATTTATATTTTGATATTTTAAATATCAATAAAGTTCTATATGAGAACACTATAGTCCTCTAAAATAATATTCATGTTCCTATTATCATTTCAGTGGACTATCACAGTCTTTTCCTATGATTATTTTACAGAATGTTAGTGTGTTTTTGTCATTGAGCGAAGGTTTGTGCGACATTTGTGTAATATCGTGTTAATAGACGAAATTAATTACTTATGCAACAAACAAAAACCATCATTTCAGTTGTAGTAGGTTATCATAATCTAAATGTGTGTTTCTTTTTTAAATTTAGTCAGCTGTTAATATTGGTTATTCTCATCACAATGATAATGCTTTAGGTATTAATAGAGGTAGCCTATTTTTAAATGGATAGAGTAATCCACCTGCAAATCAAGTTATCATGATCGAGGTTCTATCAAGTTACTCACTGCCTTCCAAATATCTTATCTCTTCAATCTAATCATTCAACTGTTTACAACTAGGCTTCACTAGTCAACAATCAGTCCAGTTGTGCGACTCTTCTTTGCAACACGGTTTTTTTAAGGTTATGTTGTTTATTATTCGTTTTCACAACGTAGTGTTTATTATTACGAGTCAAATGAGTTTATTTCGTGTTTTGTGTTTTGAGTATTTAATGATTGTGTTTTAGTTTATTGTAAAAGATCAGCTTCTTTTAATGATTTCAAATAACGGTTTTCCATGTAAGTAGGCCTGCTTGATTATTTCTTGGTTATGGAAAATGATAAGAATCACTAGAACACTATGGTGAATATTATACAATAAAGGAAAAGATTAACCTCAAAACCACAACAAAAAACACTAACAACAAAAAAACTTGATAATAGTTATGTTTATGCTCCATAAACATAACTATACAGTTTTTGTGTTAGTGTTTTTTGTTGTGGTTTTTGGGTTAATCTTTTCTTTTATTGGAAAAAGTATTTATTTATTTGTTTATGAAATACTTATTATTATTTCAGTTTTAAACTTAGATTTTTAATTTAAATTAGTTTTAAATTTTAGTTTGTAGTAGGGTAGCCTAGACCTCGTCTTATCCTTTGTTTACAACTTAGTTTACAAATTTAGCATTTTTGACGTCTCTTAAACTTAACTAAGTATAATTTTTGAATAATGTGGGTCTGTTGTCTGGCTGGCGTTCGTGAAATTCCCCAAAACCCAAAATAGTTTAAGAATTTTTATTGGTCCATTATGTCGAGACAATTTTTCAATTTTTATAAAACATAAACACACTATACGCAAACTACTTCAATGATCTACAAACAAATCAAATACCAACCATGTCCAAAGGTTGCAGGGGATGTTGTCAAAATATTAAAACAGAAAAAGACTTCAATTGGGTTATAAAAGGATCCAAAGATTTTTATCAAAGTTTTATTAAATAGAATTATTTATCTTATAAAATCAAAATTTGGGGGTCGCTGTCACATGTAAACAAACACAATCCCGAAGATTCTGTACTATTTATTTTGATCAAATATGGCTGAATTTTAGCCACTAAATATCAAAAAATAGGCATTGGTTGATAAATCTCAAACAATGTTGAGAGATGGGCGAGTGAGAAATTATGTGCAATATATTTCATGTTTATTTTGTAAATGGCATCAATTTCTATAAATTGTTTAAATTGATTTTCATAAATGAATACTTAAATTGGTACTAGATGAGTAGTCCCTACATTAAAATTATTTTTTTCAAATGATAAAGTAATAAAATTTCATTAACGATTTATGTTGTCCTTCCAACAACTGTTATAACTGTTGTTGTCCTTCCTATTTATAACTGTTATCCTTACAGTGATAAATAACGGTTAGTAAATCGATCCAACGATTGGATTAAAAATTATGGCAAATTCATTTAATATTTAAAAGGCAAAATAGGATTTCACTTTTTCATTGAAAAAGATAATGAAAAGTAGCAAATTCAAATAAAATGAAGTCATATTATGAAGTCTACTACACATAAAAACAGATGCCGAGCTACTAGATATTAGACTAGTGTCGATTATTGATCAGACGAATTGTGCATGTGTAATACAGTTTTTTGGTAATAGTAATTTTACTTGGCCTCGAAACAGGATCGGTTCTTTTCCGTCCGTCCCATCTCCTCCATATACAGATCTTGTTATTTGGTTTAGTTGGGAAGGAAAGCAATATAGAACACCGAACACTGTTATTAGAACCCAAATAATTTAATACTGGCAACTTTTCATATAATCTTATCAACCAGGGAGCCATGTTATCTCTCGAGTATAATAGAACACCGGTCAGTGGCAAATCGAAGGAAGTTTCTTACAATATAATCGGACTCTATAACTTGCAGAAACTCATATTGATTTTTTAAAGTGAATAATTTCAGGAGTCTATTTGAATACATAACCTAGCCTAACCTAACATACACTTATTCCAGGAATTTTAGGCCGAATCACCACAAATAGCTTAGTTTATGTGCTTATATAAATATGTTAAATTCTAATACATTTTTTTTTTAAAACTTGCCACCTAACATAGACTTATTCCAGGAGTTTTAGGCCGAATCACCACAAATAGCTTAGTTTATATGGTTATGTAAATATGTTAAATACTAACTAAAAAAAATGACTTGGGGGTAACAATATAAATATACATTTGGGGGAAAGTAAACGGTAAAAAAAACATTAATTTAATATTATTTGATTTGACTTTTTCTATCAGATAATTTAGATTAGGCAATGATCTATTATATTAATATACTTAAACTATTAATTACATGAAATAATGTTTATATGCTGTAATTACAATATAAAAAACTACATGTTTCAATAGAAACCTCCAATCCGCTTGTGTCATATGATACATGAATCTTGATATTAGTTGTATTTTTACGTATTTCTCTAGAGATGTTGTAAACTTCAAAGTCTCTGTCTTGTAACTAGATATTGTAATATATCAGAAAAATTGTGGAAATTCCACGGTTAAAATTGTTTCTTTTATTTTAAAGTGACTGTTTTAGAATTTGAATGTGAAACTTTCAAATTCCAATCGAGATATTAACATCAGTTTAATAGAATTTGATAGTTTTCATTTTAAATTTTTACAGTCAAAAATTGAATTCCGCTAAAAATATACTATTTTTCATTTGAATATACGATATGAATTTGGCATATATATTTTATTTAAATAATAACTTCAGTGTGCAGAATGTATTTTATTTTGGTGTTTCCCTGTACCACAGACTGTTTCCGTAGTTACATTTGAGACCCTCAGTAAGCATTTAAATGATCATAATTGTAAAACAGAAATAAAATTTACATTCAACGTTAGCAGTAGTTGTAAACAACCGTCAAAGTACCAAATATACAACTATAATCAGAACCATATTATATACACAAATACAATAGATATTGACTCAATACACAAAAGTACGATAAAACACGTGTCTGACATTGATGTTTCACAAGAAGACTTCTATTCAGACTAGACGATGCGAAACACGCTCATACACTCAGATAAACTTCATTTTAATTTGGCCACACTTTGCTACGTATGAAGTTATAAGAATTTTATTTTGTGGAAAAGACATATATATATATATATATATATATATATATATATATATATATATATATATATATATTTGTTTGCTGCTCTAAATTTGGATGAAGTTACATTTGATCATAGATTATGTATTGTAATAAAAAGGTGTTAAAAAATTACCAAAGGAAAATATTTTGATAAAGCTATAAATACTGTTTAAAACTATTTAAATTATTGATACGTAATTGAACATTTGTGCGTAATAATTTTATAAACTTATACAAGTTTACAGTATAACAAACACACAGAACACAATTCTCACAAAAAATACGCCTCAGTATCAGACGCGTTTCAACGACAAGGTCGTCCTCTTCAGAGATACACGAGCTACACCAATCAAACTAAAAAAGCGTCTGATACTTAGGCGTATTTTTTGTGAGAATTGTGTTCCGTGTGTTTGTTATACTGTATAATTTTTCTCTTAAGTTAAGCTCAACATTTAATATTTATAAAAGTTTGTTAACTTGTAATTTTTATTATTTATCTCTATACAATGAAATTTATTTCTAGGAGAGCCTTAACCTTTTATTTGGGGAGGACATCTTTAATTTGTTTGTTGATATAAATTATAAATTACGATTTATTACAGTTGTTTACTCTAATTGTGAAGACATCAAAATGTTTTTCGTATGCCCTTGCAAAATAATTATGTGGCATCTGAAGAAGTTCCTCTTAGATAACCCTCTTGAAATCCCTATCATTGTTGAAACAATGAGTGTAAATGTGTTATTTTAAATAACCCCATAAGGAAAAATCACACAGTTCAATCAGGAGACCGAGGAGGCCAATCTAAAAACTGACTTTAAGAGGAGAATCCAACTTGCAATATTGTTATTTAATAATTTTTTAACTGAATTTGCATAGCGGTGTAAAACAATATCTTGTTATAAAATAGCTTGGTCCATTCCGGAGCCGTAACTTGTTGATTTAACACTTTGATATAAGATGTTTCTTATCAACAACGTAAGGGTTTTAGGTGTTGTAATATTAGAGTTATGTCTATTTACAATACCATTGCGATAGAAAGTCGACTCGTCTGAGAAATCAAACCGAGTATGCCAATCAGGATCAGTCTCGTACAACTCAATGATGAGGGAAAAGAACACCACTCCCGCATGGCTTGTTATGGACTAGATGGCTTTTGTAAAATTTAATTTTTGTTTTTCTTTACGATTCTCTGCACTGAAGATTTGGGCACTCCAGTTTCATGCTCTACTTTCCCAAGTGATTTTGGTTAATCTGGAGAACGAAGTAATGAAGCGCATACCAATTCTTCTCTCCCTCTGACTCCCAACAACAAATTTCTCCAATTAATTATTGAGTGAATGGTTGGTAGATCAACACTTGGGAATGCAATCTGAAATTGTTTAGTTGTTTCTGTAATGTTATTAAAAACACACTTCACATTTTGCTCAGCTGTATAATACATTTTGACACTACAAGGACAATAAATATTTACTCAAAAGAATTAGATTTCTCTTTTAATGTAATTGTTGTTTAATTTGAATGGAACAACTCTTCAACAATTAAACCTGTAAGAGTAAAAAGCATAACATAATAGAGGTACAGAATTTTTTACTTCTTTATTTGTGTTGCCGTTATTTTCATTAAACACTAGTGTGTTTAAATTTCCACACAACATTTTTGGTAACTTTACACAAAAGTATGTAAACTATCAAATGAACGGTTTATGAATAAGCAATTAATAGAAAATCAAACCTCTTTGTGGGATACACTTTACTAAAATCTATATACTTTGTTATATAACTTTTAAATTAATTGTCAAAACAATAGAATTTTATACAAATATTCTTTTTAGCCAACTTCCTATGTGTGGTATGAATATTCATTAGTACCTAAAGAATTCCAAAGAAATTCAAACAGAGACAGTATCTTTAAATAATTTGACGTTAAAAATTATTTGAAAGTATTGAATGGTTTTTTTTCCAAAAATGTTTAAGCAAACTCTGTTTTTCAATACCAATTGAAATCGCATTAACATCCTAATTGTTATAATTCTTGCTAAATTTAGCATTAAGAACATAATTTTATGACAAATAAAAGGGATTGGAAATGTAAAATAGATTAAAAAATTAAAATGGGGATGGAAAAGAAGCTTTTTCAAACCTATGATTGCATCCACTTTTTGCATTATTTTTACCAGTACTCGTCGTTGAGTGTTTCTCTGTGAATCACTCTGTACAAATCAATATCTATATCGTAATATTTTTTGTAATTACTTTATTTTAATCTAGTTTTTCTCAGTTACAAATAGATAAACATCACTGTGTTAAGTCCTCCACTTCCTTCCAACAAACACCACCATATTCTATTCTAACAATAACGAAGGAAAAATATAGAGATGTTTATATTTTTCTAATACAAAATATCTCAAACATAATAGACCCGTTCAGATATCAAGCTATTTATATGTTTTATCGGTTCAATTCATTATTTAATATCACTCCAGAATACTGAACACCGTGACTTAGATTTACTCTTACATATTTACTATCACATGCAATCTCACTATACAACATTCAATAAAAAAATTATTTTAGTTATTAAATTTTTTGAAGCATGTAATCTGGTACAATTCACATAAATAGTTTATTTTTGACTTAAACCCCTTTATTTTATTCCAATCACCAACATAAATCCTGATTAATAGCTTGTTGAATGTGTTCCCATTCATCAACAGCATAGCAGGAAGCTGGACCATCAATAAATGAGGTTAAACAATCATTAAATTGTGATTTACATCTCATGTATGTAAATTAAAAAAAGTCAAGCCTCCAACACTGAACCTTGAAGCATCCCATATTTCATTTACCCAGTTATACGTGATATACTTTACTACACTGCTCCATTAGTAAGTTACTTAGTATTTGTGATACGTACAACAAACTCCACAAATAAATAGTTCTTAAAGAATAATATTTTCAATCCCAAATATTGTGTTAAGTCTATAAACAAAATATTATTCACTAATATTATTTTCTATATTTTATGTTAAATGATATGTTTTTCATAATTTTAAATAAAACAGATTATGTATTTGTTTCATTATCTAAAACTATTTATATACAATCCTTTAATATTGAACATAGATATCGTTCTGGAATTATTAAAATATCA
The DNA here is from genome assembly GCA_963513935.1 of Aphrophora alni. Taxonomy (NCBI): domain Eukaryota; kingdom Metazoa; phylum Arthropoda; class Insecta; order Hemiptera; family Aphrophoridae; genus Aphrophora; species Aphrophora alni. The sequence goes on from OY740768.1 coordinate 9,011,384, forward strand.
TTTTGTTCTCAACAGCTTCTTTTAAATACTTCGAAAATATTACTATCTGAAAATGTAAATTTATTTCGGTTAAATAAGTTCAAGTAATACTGTGTTAATACAGTAATATGAGTCAAGTGTGAGGGTGCTACACGTTCAAGTTACACCCTCTCTTACAACCCTTAATCCTTAGCTAATTACAACATGTCTCTATAATTATTATCTAGGGATATATTTAACAGACGAGTTTCAAGTGGAAGTTTCGGTTATATTAACATTATATTGTTCAGTTTAAAGCAGATACTGTCAAGTCCATCCATTTACACAATACAAGATGTCAGCAGCTGTTGTTGATGTTGATTCAAATTTACCAAGAGGATGGAGGCAATCTATATATTTTAGGAAACTGAAATGTACAAGTAATATCATATTTAATTCAAAATTTATTTTAAAAAATCAAAAAATAAATCCAGTTTTGGGGTTAGGCTTGCTAGGGGCCTTTGCATTTTTCATTGAATGATGTGGGGGGGGGGGGTCAGAAAATCTATTCTTTCTTGACCATCTACTAATCGATGCTCCCCACTGTACACGATGTTGGGTTAACACCTTAACGTTTTCAACTCCCACAGGAATCGAACCAGGGATTTTTCGATTGCAAAGCGAACTCTCTAGCTGGTAAATAAACACTAGGGCCATTCGAAAATTAAAGTAATTCTAACTTTACTAGGAATTAAAACTGACTTAATTTATATACTTTAATACGGTTTTTATGTTAGGTATAAGGAAAAATATTTCATCTAAATGTTGTTTAGTTCATCTTGAGTTATCAAATTTCTTTTAATAAAGAAGTAAATTCTATAAGCGGAACCGTTGCCACCTTAATAAGTAAATTATTGTTGTAGGACTTGAACGGTATAATTATTTATATTTATCTGTATTCTTTTCCAGTTTTTAATCGTCTTATCTCAGTTATAAAATTAATAATTAAATACGTAAACTTTGGAAATGTTCTTGTTTAAATGAATACATAATTGAATAACACGTTACAAAAAAAAAGTTTCTAATTTCAAACATTATGTATTTCTCTACAGTGTAAATATTATTGAAAATGTTTTATAATATATTAAAATAGGAACATAATAAAATTGTGTCGTTCTATATTTTTGTTTAATTACTAGTAATTTGTTTATTTTCTTGAAATGGAATTTAATTAAACTACCGTTTCCAGTTAAGTATTTTAACAGTTTTGAATAACTAGGTAGGCTATATTTGTGTGGGTGTTTCATCTAAATTCATCGGAAAGATCACCTATATCAAAATATGTATTGGTAATATCAAATGAACTTGACTTTTTAAAAAATGCGATCTGAAATTCATGTTGAGATCAAATAGTTGAACCTGTTATTTTAGATTACAATTCAATGCCTTTTTATATCTGATATAGTATATTCTTGTCTACCAGAAAGTGTTCGACGGTTTCGACGCGGTCTTCCTAAGCCACCCCTCTGCCGGCATTCTGTTTTGTACTGTGTAAAACTTAGACTATTTAAACTCCCATGCAATTGTCACATACCTATTAACAAAGAGCCATATAATCCGTGAACGTTTTCGAGATGTGAAAAATAAATCACAAATAAAGTAAGATACAATATGGACAGTTAAGTCGTTAACTATTTAGAGATACAAAATTCAGATAAAATTGTAACTTATTAACAGTAAGCCATATACACAGGTAACTTTTGCGAGATGTAAACTATAAATTGCAAATAAGTTATGCGTTTTACAATATGTACAGTTAAGTCGTTAACTTTTGAGAGATACAAAATTCAGACCCAATTGTCATATAGCCTGGTTAGTTAGGGCAACGTATGCGTAGTGAGTCACAACGCAAATTGAATCCCCACAATTAAAGTAAACACTATATAACTTAACCTCAATAAAATAAATTAAAACCACCTGTTGTAAATTCTCTAACACACAACAAAACAGCTGTTTCAAATATTTTTTAAATATTTTAACATGTTATTTACCCATAACAATTTATTAGAAATAGATGTTTCTAAGGAAAATGAATATTTTTTTTGCAAATTTGCAGGTAACACTGTTCAATCCGACACTTCAATAATTAAAATAGAACCGACAGTAAAGTAATACGCGACGGGCGCAGAAATTCCTTAGCAAATTAAATGTACATTTTTAAGAGCATTGTTTTTGTATCATTAAATTAACGAAAATATATAGAATAAAACAACAAAAACTCGTATAAAAAAAATAAATGTTACAAAATTTCATTTTAAAATCTATTTAGCAACATTATATATTTTTCTTTTTATATTTACTAGTTTAATCTGACGGTACTAACAAGTATGTCAATAGACAATAACAACATGTAATTACTTCCGATAATAACATAATAAAGCAATTAATTTACTTAATCACTAAACTATTTGTATTATAAATTAGTACAATGCAATTAATTGACAAAGAATGATAAATCCATTTTAATGATGCAGGAATAGCGCTGCAAATAATCAGGAAAACGTGTCCTAAATCCAGGTTTAAATCCTGGCTGATAACAACTGAATTATAAAACAATGAACATTATTCACCTAACGATGAAATCCTCCTTCCACCAGAGGTTCCGTGGAGGGTACATCTCAATTTTAACTGGTGATATAAACGATCTGATATCTGTTTATATTTTACTCCAATCATTGTACATGTACATTTGAGATGAAAGTCATAACAAGGTTTAAATTTATTTTGTTGTTGTTTAAAGGCGAAAAGGTTATCGATCATTGTCGCTTTTCATCGAAGAAAAGAATATAAAACAAAGATTTTCTATCCCTCGAATACTCTAATAGCGTCAGGTTCAGAAAAGAACAAGTGTTAGTCAAAAGAGACCCGATTGTAAAGATGAAAGCGAGGGATCTAACACAAGACTACAAGAAAAAAGGTGTAGATCCAGGTTGGATCCCTCGGGATTGACATGCTCACACATACGGTAGAGTCCCTAGAGTGGATATCAGGTTTAAAAGGAATAACAAGATACAAAACAACCTAACCAATCTATTTTAATTATGTTGTAAATGATGACGAATCAATAGATCGACGCCGCACTGAATCGATGTCTTACCGGATCCACAGATAGAGGGAAATTCCCTGCGCATGCAAACCTGAAAGCAAAAAGGGAAATTAGGTCAGTGCTAGATATAATTCTCCGGTACTTGCAGATAAACGAGACGGTATAAGCCGTCTTGACTGCCGTCTTCATGCTGGGACCTAGTTAGTTATTTATTTAAACTACAGTACTACTGTATTATATTTTTTTTAAATATTATCTTTTTCAATGTTTTCTTATGAACCTTAATTTTGTTAGTAATGCAGAGGGAAAATTCGAAAATTACGACATTCAATTTTATTCAGGATTACATTTTACTGTATTATTCGTATAATCCGAACGATAATCATATTAAACTGATTTTATTAGCGCAATATTGATCAATTCAACCTTTCTAGGCGAACGGTCTAACATTGTCACCTCATTATTAGACAACTGAAAACAGTGTCTCTGTAGATGCTAACGATTGTGTGGTCGTACAATGAAGACTAATTTTTTACTGTAAATATCCTAAACTCAAATTACCTAATCCCCGAGTAACTGGATTTTACCTGACTAGGAGAAGAGAGAGAGAGTAACAAGAGAAAAGTATACAGTAAAGATTGTTGAAGTAGTTCATAGAAAATAGCGGAACTAGTATTTATTTTAAAAACAAACAACACAAAAATAATATTTTACGTTAATGCAGTTTTACATTTACAATCTAATTGATTGTTATCGTAAACTTTTGTTGAATAAAAGTAATGTTTTATTACCAGTTCCTCCTGCAGGAAACCGAGTTGTCGATTGGGTGAGATGTCGATTGAGAGAATGCTTAAAACAAAATAAAGAGCTTCACTATTTAAAAAAATAATCTCTTTATATTTTCAATATTCTATAACTTACATGGAGTTTACCCCTCCCCCCTCATCTCATGCTCTACGTTGTACAATTTAAATAAACATCAAATACAGCTGCTGACATCTTGTGTTATGTAAAGGAATGGACTTGAAAGTATCTGCTATGAACTGAACGGTATAGAGTTAGTATAACCAAACCTGCTTTATGAAACTCGTCTGATAAATACATCCCTAGATAACAGTTATAAATTTAAGGGCAGTAGGGGAAGGTGTAACTTGAAAGTGTAGCAACACCCTCAGAAACACTTGTCTAGAGAATGTACGTTTACAAATTTGGTAAAAACAACGTAATGATATCATAGTTTCTTTTTAAACTAAGCAATCTCGCTCCGGTTGTACGTAAGGCCACGGTTGCTCTGGTGATTATAGTTAAGTTATAAAACTAGATTGTTCGCTTTAGACTCGAACCACAACTTTGGTTATTTGGACTTTAGGAGGCGTCGCTCGCAATGTCTGTAATGTGTCAGTTTTTTTAAGAAAGGTTTTACTTAAAAAAATGTATAGGACGAGAAAGTTAAAAATTATTCAGAATAAAATGTGTCATATGATCGACAATTTTACGTTTTGAATATATTGTACGTTATTTGATTGGTCCAACAAGGCATCCTAAAGTTTTAGTTATTTGAAACAGAAGTAATGTGTTATTGAATGAGGTCGGTGCAGTACTCTACATCCCAAAAGATTAGTTAAAAGTTTATCAAGTTTGACCAAATTTCAAGACATATTTTTCTATAACTCAAAATTAGGTAGTAGATGCCGTACAAAAAAATGTAAAAAAATTCAAAATCTCTTCTACCGAACTCGATAAAATTTTAAGTGAAATGGGAGAAGGGTAAATGAACCAAACCAATGTATCAGATCCATAGTAAAACAAAATCGCTGTTCAGGGAAAATTTTTAAAAACAAACAAACGGAGATTAACCTTGAACAACGTCAATAAAGCCTGACTTCACAAAATACACAATAGGTTTTTTTATATTTCCAATATTTATGGAACAATCCTTTAATAACCCAACAGGATTAGTGACCAGGCTCCATCATCAGATCCTTATTGTCATTCGATCCTGATTGAAAGTCGTCAAAAGAATCAATGGGTCTGTACATTGCACGATACTATAACATGTATATTGACATTTAATAATACGCTTTGGATAACCTTGATTTCTATTGAAATGTATAAACATCTTCTAAAAGATTAGGGATAAAGTATCAAACATATTTTAAAAAGAGGAATGTTCTACAAACAACTTATTACAAACAAATAAATTATAATTTTTTTTTTTGTAAATAGAAGTTACAATGAATGATAATAGTTTATTTTAGTCCTAAATGAAATAAAACACGATAAAGAGTTTTTTAGGTTTTAAAATAAACGACAATAGTTTTCATTAACGACAAACTTTCGCTATGTTAAATTTAATGATAAACAATAGAAATAAACATAATCTTGCATGAATACAAACATCACAATGTTGTTGTTTCCCCATCGGAATAAAAGTACCGTATTTCACAGATAGTTTGACTCAAGTTTGAATAATTTCTGAACTATGCCGCCTTAGCTGTTTGAACACATGTATTCGTCATAAAAACCTCTAATATATGACTTTGCACTGCAATTTAATTTCAGATCGATAGATTACGCTGTGTTCAAATTTGAAATTGGGTCATGATATCTGATACTTTAAAATTTCCATAGCGCTAACATATTAATTGCTCGCCGAATAAACATACTGTTAAATATCTTTCTCATTACAGAACATGATCTGTGGTAAATTAAAATATCATTCTGATTTACTGCAGCAAACAAATAAAAGCGTGCTCTCAGAGTCTACTAAATAATGAAATGATATCTGTCAAATGGTGTGCAAATTAAAATGAAGCCTCTATGTGATTGTATGCAGATATTTCGCATCGTCAATTTTGAATACAACTCTCCTTGTCAAGCATCAATGTCAGACTCGTGTTTATTGTACTTATGCATTGAGTCATCAATATCTGTAGAGGTGCAATAAAGACATTGCTTCTGTGTATACTTCACTGTTATGAACAAACAAAGCGAGGTCCTGGTTAAACTAGAATATAATTGGATTTTGTTATAATGTTCTAAAAATCTCTGTGAAATGTAGACGTAATGATTTTTTAAAGTAGACGCAACGATTTATTTCCAATTAAAAAAAAAAAAAAAAAAAAAAACGTTTGAAATAGCAGCCACGCGTCAAATTTTAAGTGGTGGTTATATGAGTAAAAATAAAGAGAAAAATTCCTTTAAACATATGTCCGGAAACGCATGGATTTATATCTATCGGCCATTTTGTGTTTAAAAAAAATAGCTTATGGTATTATTAAGATTTCGAGTCTAAAGTTGGTACGCACATGCTTTTTGCAACGGTTTACCAGTATACCAAGTTAACGGATACGACCTGCGTTTACATTTTTTGTAAAGTTTTTAATGGTTTTATAAATATTTAACATTACAAATTTCAGTCACCATTTCGACAATTTATGAAATAAAGTTTTCATTGTTGATATATTTACATGATAAAATGTAATATAAAAATGTGTGTAACAAATTGTGACTCGAAATCTTACTTTCAAAAGATATATTTATTTTAGAAAACACACACAAAACTGCCAACAGATGGAAAACAAATCGCTTTCGGACATATGTTTCTAGGAACTTTTGTCTTTAATTTTGCCAATTCAATTTCTGAACACTCTGTATATAATAAAATTGAGAACCAAACGCAAGGAGTGGTACAAAAATAATAAAAAGAAATTATGAAAATTTAACTTTATATAACACTTTTCTGAAAAAAAAAAACAAAAAAAAAACCTAATCTAAAAATTGGAACTTCCTCACTTATCAATTCTTTTTACAGGTTTCAGTTATATGAACTAAAAACACTTAGAGTTTTAGGATTAAAAAACAGCAAAATAATTATTATTTACTTGAGTGTTAAAGTATGTGATTTTTTCTAAAAGTTAGTATACAATTTTAAAACACATTGTCTTCGTCGATTAAGAGAGAGACCTTACCAAAGAGTACATAAAACAAGGTGTACATCTAGGTTGGGACCTCGGGATTGTCATTGTCGTACTCACTATATGTATAAAAGCCCTTAAGAGAATTTTAAAATATAAGGTAATTGTTGGTAATCCCAAAGGACCCTAGCTGAATTTACACTTTTTCATGTAAACTTCGATTAGATCCGATCTTTCATCCTTCCTAAGAAATTCGTCTTGATCAACTCTTGTTCTCTCCTGATACTGACGCTATTATGATGTTCGAAGGATAGAGGTGTTTATTTTATATTCTTATCTTAGTCTTTTTATGGATGACTACAGAGACGTGTGTTTTTTAACGACATAGAAAACATACAGATGTCGGATTGTTTAGTCCCAAATAATAAAACATGTATTGTATTCGTAGAACTAGTGTTGATATTATCCGTGAAAGGATGATTAATCTGTTCAAATGTCATTGTTTTGTAATTCTGTTGCTTTCAGCCAGGATTTAAACGGTGGATTTAGGAAACGTTTTTATGATTAATCGCATAACTTTTCCTGCAGTCCAAATCTATAAACTTAATTGATAATTCATTGTATTTGTTTCGTACTATTGTATAACACATATATTTTAATTAATAAGTAGTCTGTATGTTTTAAACAGATATCTAAGTATATATCAGTAGATATCTACAGATAGGTAATAAGTTAGGAATATTTTGGTTCTTTTCCATACGTTGAATAAAAAAATTTTAATTTTAAAGAAATTAATCATGACTAGTTAAAACCAGGAAGTAACTAACTTAAATTTTTTCTTTGTTATTAAATGCAAGAGATCTCTCATTAATTATCGCCCTTTAACATAAAAGAAAGACCCCTAGCGCACACTCTAATAGCGTCAGGGTCGAAAATGAACAAGAGTTGGTCAAGAGAGACCTGATAGGATAGATGGAAAGAAATGACCTCACACAAATCTTCATTGAAAATGTGACAGATTTTCAATTTATATTTTGAATAATTTAGAGATATACAATATTTTTATATTTATTTTTCGTTGAGAAACATTAATTGTATGTTATATACAATGGTGTTTGTACGACTAGTAGGCAATATGTGACAGTTTTCCAAAGGGGAGGAATCGTTTGTCCCAAGATGCCAAGAAGAGTAGGCATTTCAAAAGATTTAAGCAGTTTCAAAACTGTAATTAACTGCATGTAAATATTTGTTTCAAAAACATTTTATAATCGTATACAGTCGTTGACTTCAACGTAAATATACAAATATATTAACAGAATATTTTTTTTAAACTTGTCAATGTAGAGAACAGATCTGTCAAACTTCTTGGCTTGCATTTTGATTAAAAACTAGGCAAGGAGACTCACAATAATAGTCTGTGTATAAAAGTTGCTAGATTTAATTTGAAAATTAAAGTTGTATACCAGCCTAGATTTGGTGATAAATGTATATTATTCCAATTTAAATGTTTATTCTTTTATATGGGTTATTTTCGGAAACTCTGCAAGTGAAACAGGTTTTTATGTGACAAAAAGATTATTAGATGTATTAATGTCATTGCTGATCTTGAATCTTGCAGGCCTCACTTAGATGAGCTGGGTAAACTCACTATGTCCTGTTTGTTTATCTTGAACTCATTGTTAAATATATTTAAAAAAATATTTGTTTACTTATAGCAAGAGAAATATATTTATGGTACTAGAAATAATGGATTAATTTATGCAGACTATGTTATTAGGCTAAGTAAATATTCACAGATTTAGAAATAAATTGGCGTAAAACTTTTTGATACATTGCCATTAAGTGCAAGATCTGCAAATAATATGAAGTTCAAATTAGGCATTGAAAATGGCTAAAAAAGGAAAACATTATGTAGGATAGAAGATTGTGGATTGGGAAATGATGTTAATTATATACAATTTTAAACTCTATTAAGTATTTTATGATTAAGTATTTTGTGAATTACTAATGGATATAAGCTGACAATGTCTGTTAAAATCAATTGTTAATGGCAATCAATTTATTATTATTATTACTGAATAAGTCAGAAAGTACCTGTTTCCATTACTTTAGATTTATCAGAGATATAGGCTATCAAACCATTCTGGAATATTTTTTATTGAAATTTACCCCCTTGAACCAGCATGAACTAAGCAGTCCGCACTTCGATCAGACTCAACTCGTGTTTGTTGAGGTAATACGTTTAATGTACATTTATCACTTGATCAGGTATTTCTTGTGGGATATTTTAACATTATCTCTTAATTTATTTGCATTCATTTACCTACTTCCAATTTAATTGTTCAGTGTTGTTATTATTAAAGTTTGTGGTAGCCTAGACACAACGATTGAGGTTAGAACATTTTACGTTTAAAACTATTTTTCAAAGTCCAAAATTGTTTTTTAGTCGTTCAACAGATAAATTCAATGCATCTCACTATTAGAAATATCAATATAAAGTTTGCTTATAAAATAACTATTTTTAAAAGAAATTTAGAAGTTGTTCTATCATAGTTTGATCCGTTAAGGACTTCGACGTGGCTGTTTTAGAATTCAAATTTCTGAATGTTGTTTTCTTACTATACTGAGAATATTATCTATAGTTTTTATTAATTTTACATTTAGACACATTACCGGCGAAATTTGCTGAAATATAAAATAAAGGAGCTAATAAGAGGCATTGAAGTCTTCAAACAGTTAAGGAAGGGAGTTAATGATGCTTCGTTCAAGAATTATTCAAGCATCTATGAGGGAATTCCATTCGGTTGGAAAAGAAATTACTTTTTTATAGCTTTTAAGTATGTGAAACATTAAAATAAAATGAAAGAACTTGATGTTTATATTCAAGCGAGCCGAAATGAAGGTTATTTCCTTTGTTACTCAAAGAATTTATTTTACGAAAAGCCATTGTCTTTAATATTTCGCCACTTTGGAAAATTAAAATAATCTTCATTACGTTTTGTTTGATTTAATGAGATACTATTAACATTCTCTCAGTTTCATGTAAAACTGGTATTTAACCATGTAAAGTTTGAATATCTTTTTTTTTGTAAAGATGATGCGTTTGATTTTTATTTGTTGTTAATAATAACAACACTGTGCAATTTAAATTGGAAACAAAAAAATATTACAAAAAAATGGGGTTTGAATGGTCAGATACCTCACTCGAAATACTAGAAGAAGCGATAAATGTGTCGTTAAACTAATAGAAAATTTGATGTTGAAAGGCATTACGGAGTGTTTGCTTCATATATTGAGGTAAAAATATTCACAAAATATCCGAGAATGCATGGATCCCCTTACTTATCTGAAAAAGTAAGTAATGAATTCAGTTTTATTTTATTCTATACTGAAGTCAACTATTCAATTAAATAATAGTACTCACATAAATATCTTTAAGAAGTAAATTGTATTTTTGAAAAGGGAATCTATGGATTATAAAAGCAAAATGTCTTGTGGGATTAATAAGGAGTATATACGGTTGTCAATCGAAGAGATAATTGGCGATTGTTCAATTAATATACTGGTCATATGGAACACTCGACAAACTTGACACTTTACAGTTAGAGATTAAAATCAAACTCCTAATACGGCAATTCATGAATTGTCTAATATTTGAACTGACGACTTTGGTATCCCAGTAGTGAATACACCGTTTTTAATTGAATTTGTTTGAAGATTTCAGTAAAGTAACACATGCAAGTTCTTTATTTTCTTGTGTAGGAAAATCTATGATATTTCTTTGAAACTGATCCAGTTTCTATTAGCATATTTTTCCATTGGTTGGTTTGGGTAGTTTCTTTGAAAACACTTTATCGTTTGATATTCATTTCAAAAGCAACATTTCACTTTTTGTTGAATTAAAAATTCATTGTTCCGAGGTGAGATATCACGCATGAACAGATTGAATACAACTAACAAGTTGTTTCTTTGTTGTGTGTTAACAAAATAAGAGCTGATCGAGTTTCACTACATGCTAATGCACATATTAATTGGATTTCATTGTGGTAGGAAGTAGTTTTATCCAGAAGATTAATGTTCTTTTTATTTTGTTTTGATTGCTCAAGGGTACTTTTTTACATATCTATGCAACATAACTGGAAAAGTGTCAAGTTGTAGTGTTCTATATATCCGGGATATTAATTTCAAAATAGCGACCTGTTCCTGGGACACCCTGTACATAAAACCCGTAACTGTAGGGCAACTTTCTATGGTATTCTTGCCAAAAGCACAAATTTCAAACTTTCGAAATTACTGCACTCCTCTAGGCATAATGTGGCAAATCTTTTCTCTCGTTTGGAAAACGTTCTTTTCGCACGTACAGCACAAAAAACTAATTCAGATTGTCTTCAAATACAATTATTCGTCATACTGCTTCAAAATCAGATGTTTTCAATACATGCATTGATATTAAAGTTGTTCTTTTTAGTCCTAGTACCTAAAAACATCAGCTGAGGTCATCAGCTGTTACTTATTTTATATGAATTAAATTAACGATTGTAAAGCATCTATAAAAAATAACCGATGCTCTCGATTGTAAATAACCGTTAAAACAGCTGTAACATCAATATGAAGGTAAATAGGTTATAACATTTTAGTATTTTAGAAATTGTTTTCCTATAATTATTTGCAGTATAACGAAAAATATAGTTCACACATGGACCAAAAAAGCGTTTCGATCGTCGCTTATTTTCCGACTTAAACTTGAGCTTGTAGTGAAAACTTCACTTTTGGTCCTTGAGATGAAATATTACATATGGTAAAAGTAATTTTAAAGAATTATACATTTACAAATGTAAATTTACTACATATTCATATTGTAGAATTTTTTTTTTTAAATGCGAAAGATTTTTAAGATTAAATGAATAAATTAGATTAAATAAATTATAGACACAGACATTTTGCGCAGACGCTTTGAACATCAATAACAAAATAACCTCATTTAACCTAATATGTTGAAATAGCTGTATAAATAATTAACATTGATTGAATATTAATTTCTTATATACATTCTTATATTGATGACCCCAGTAATTTTTTAGATATTAAATAATTGCACAATTTTATCTCGTATATTTTAAATCGGGTTTTTAAAAAAATCCAACTCTTGGGGGTTGTAATAACAATAGGGTTGGGGTCTTGTCCAACTCTTTTTCGTTTCCAACCCTGAAGTTATTAGAGTATTCGTTAGGGGTCCTTATTTTTTGATTTTTCTCCCTTATTTTAAAGGGCGGTTATTACCGAGAGGTTTTTTGCCTCTACGTAGCTAGAAACAAAATTAAGTTAGTCCGTTGTTATTTCAAATTATTGGTTAATTTCTCTAGATTTTAAATTTTTTTTTTTTTTTTAATGGAACTTTCATAACTTTTGAACGATTTTCCCATCTTTCTATTCAACTTCTACTCTAAATGAGCAAACAATTCCCGACTCCACTGCGCTTCAAAGATGAAAATTATTGTTTACGCAACATGCAAAAGTCATCATGTAGTTGTACTATGATAAATGCTGTCTTAAATATTCGAATGTTTTAGTTATTCAGTTTTAGTTTGCACTATTAATGGGTTCATCTAGGTGTGTTTTAAACAGAATTTTCCATACTAGTTGTGTTGTAAACACGTCTTAAGATTAACTATTATAAAATGAAATCATGTTTAAATGCCGGTGTCAAAGTCCGTTTTCAATTTTTGGAAATAATTCCACAACAGTAAATGTTTATTATTATTAATTTGCACTTTGGTTTTTGTCATTAATCGTCATAATTTACTAACATTTGGTTAAAATCGGTTCAGCCTATTTTGAAAAAATGCGTCTTTGTAAGAGCGCCATGTCTAATGTTGTGGTTTTTATGAATAACTGACGACTGACGTTTTATTGAGAGATACTTTTTGTCTGCGTCCTTAGAGGGCACACTTCAACAAAATATTATCGGAATTTTTACTGACGATTTTGACAAAATCGTTATTTGGTGTGTTTTTTATAGGAGCTACCCAGAAATTTTTAGGTATAAAAACAACTATGAATTATTATCAAAATATTTACCAAATTAACTTCAGCAAAACTTTATAAAATATTTTTATTTTTTTTATTTTTGTAGGTTTAAATTTTGTCTTAATGAAAAAAATGTAAAAATTCCCGATATATTCCTAAAATATGCTCACATCAAATTTGTTAAAAGTCAGATCTCTGTGTATGGAGATCCGCACAGAAGACAATCATCATTCAGACAGAAATCATTCTTAAAAACGAGAACGTTAAAAAGTATATTTTCGGGGAAAACTCACCACCCGGTTTCACCCCTCCCTACATATCTTACTCTATGCTATATATATGTGACAGAGTAAAATGTGAAAAACTTTTAATTTTAAAATTAGTTTTTACATTTATCTTTTTTAAATATGTTAGTTATAGATTTAAAAACTAATATCTAATGTGATATAACTAACAATATAGAACCATAAATAGTATATTATAGCCCTGCCTGCTGGATGACCATTTTAGTCAATTCAACAAAGTTTATTTATGGTAATAGCAGGACATCCAGAGCTGATCGATGAGGAAACTGGATTAACACAGCTGGACACCTGCGACCCAATCGTTAAAGTCAGATTTATAGTGATTTATCGTAACTCGTGTATCTTGATTATATTACCTTTCCATTACAAATGTGTTATGGAAGCTCTTTTAATCAATCGGTCTACACCCTCTTGAAATATAGAGTGGTGGATTATATTATGTTTTTCTTTTCATATTTGCTTTAATACAATTTCAATTGTTTAAAACGTGTAGAATCTTCATAACGTTACGATTTTTTTCTTCATTTTATACCTTCCATATGTGTACTACTATACAATATTATATTTTACAGATCAGAGAATAAATAAAAAAAAAACTTTATTTTACAAATCAAAGTAATTAAAATCAATGTAAAACATAGCTAATAAAAGGTGCAAAATCAAAGCACAAACTTTCTCTTTTTATTTCATCTGCAAATCCAAATAAAAACCAAAAAAACTATTCAGATCCGAAACTGTCAGTTCGGTACTTGTTTGACAGCCAATGGAAATGAAACATAGATGACGTTTTCAAAAAATGTGTATATTTAATAGGGCCTAAAAATGCGCCACTTTTGCAATTTGGTATATCAGCATTTCCACAGTATCATAGTTTAAATAGCCCCAAATCCTATCGAAGACAGAAAAACCAGTGTGTAAATTCACAAGTAAACCAATATTAGTTTTAGATTTGTTTGGTAAGGACTCGTCTATTTATTTAACTTTGCCTCGCCTCCTACCTCAAGGCTTCCTCAGGAGTTATTTAGTTTGGTGGATTTACTAACTTATCTGATTTTCTTTAGTTTTTTTAGTTTTTGGAGCGTTACTTATGTTTTGAATTTACGATTGGTTTTAAATTTGCTCGTTAATAAATGTTCTCTTTTCATTTTTAGTTTATAAAACAAAATTTGTGTTGTCTCTCCTTTGTTTCACTGATGTAATAACTTCACAGAATCTTTAATTTCATATGGAAAATGGACCCTCTTTTTGTAAACGAGTAGCGTAATTTGACTCTCTTTTTTCGTATTTGTACGAGCTAGTGTGTACCCTAAATGTTGTTTTTAACTTTCGCCTTTTTGGTCCATATATGTTTCGTTGCACTATACCTGTTTATTGTTAATATACATATAAATATTGAACCATGACTGATGATAAATTTTTGTTAAATTTATATCTCTGTTTAGTCAATTTTAATTGCTCTAAAAATTGTAAAATTATGTTAAAATATTAATAATTTAATGATTTCTTTTGTAGGAACAGGGGGAAAAGGACACCTTCAACAGAACGAATTGCTCCGAAACAGGTAAAGCTATTTTATTATATGTTGCATGTATCTGTAATTTATATTTTACTTTTTAGCTATATATTTAATCAAATGATGTGTGTCTCTTTAATTTTTATATTATGATGTTGGTACTAATTTTATTTTATTTTAATTACCCTTCTAATTTGTATTCGTTCTCTATAAGGTTTTTGTCTTATCTACCTTAGTCGTTATATATTTTAGAGTTTTATGTGTTGGTACACCTGACAACTTAATCGTAGAAACGTTATCTTGTCGAAATAATTATCGTCTCGCAAATGTTTTACAAGTTTTATTCAAGTGATTTTCTGTAAAAGTCACTTATCTTTTTTTCATTCTGGTTCTATTCTTGGCTGACAAATATATTATAATAAGTATTATTGAGCTATTTTAAATCTTTAACTATAATGAATTGAGGCACAGTGTGAGTAGATAAAAACAAAACGTTACTTTTTATCTACTATCGGTTTCAAAATACAACACTTGTCATTTACACACAAGAAATATGGAGCAGGAGCTGCTAATTGATAAAGAACAACAGAGGTTAAGTACCAAAGCTAATGTTAATTAGTTAACCCTATCACAATAAAGCACAAAATTTAGAATTTCTCGAAATCGGTTCTTAACTATTTTGATGAAACTTTGCTCATGCGTAAGTCTCGAACACAAACAAAACTTATTGATCGCAATATCTCTAAAAAATGTCATCTCGTTAGTAATCGGTAAACAAATTAATCTTGGGAATGTTTTAAAATACTTAAATTGTCAAAATCGACATCTATCAAATCAAGAGTAAAATTAATGATCGAAACCTGTGTGGAAAATTGCAAGTAGTAAATATTATAGATTATGAGTAATTTTCCACATACAAATAATTTTCTCCGTCATTAGGAGCTCCATTGTAAGCAAACGATTTACACTGAAGTCGGGTTTCTGATACGAGCGAAGCAAGTGACCCTGTTTAACCATATACGTATATCTTTCCAAAAAACTGCAGCCATGGTTTTATTTTCACTTTTTGACAAACAACAACCAAACCTATTCTTAGGTGATGAATAGGTTAGTTAATATTTAGTTTTGAGGATGGTTAATGAGAAGGTTTGTGCAATATGTTTGCACCATTTATTTAATATATGACGTGATGCTTGAACTCCCCGCACTTATCACAAGACGGATCATCCATTATACTTATTATACTTCAGTTGTATATTCATAGAACAGTAAACTGTCAACAGATCATATTATTCTCTCCTTTTAATCTGATGAGTGTATATCCATCCACTTGCCTCACCGGACCCTTCCCCCCTCACCAGTCTTCTAGTCTTTCTACAGTTTGTCCTGCATTCCCTTTAAAAATCGATATTATAATAATTAGTTTCCTGTACAGAACCTCTAATTTAATTGTCATCCTGAGTTGTCGCTTGTCGAACATATTTGCACCCATCTTTGCCAACTAGTCTGACATCTCATTCTCTTCCACTCCAGAGTCCACATCAAACTCATCCTTACCCTTTCCACAAGTGTAATGATTGCATAAGGATTATTATCAATTTATACATAAAACTGATTTTAACCAAATCAAACAAACTAACTTTACGTGAGTTACAAGTTTAATTGAATACTTTTATATTCATAGGACTCGTCATTTTAAAACTAGAAGGACATGACAATAAATGTCTCGTTATGTATTCAAAGCTCGGTTTGTATTTAGCTCCATACAGAACGTGCACGGAGTTAGAGATAACGTTTTATTCCAACAAAGTGAATTTTATGTCCATGATATTTAAAAACAAAGCATCCCTCCATTTAGATTTTATGTCAATAGAATAATTGTCTTTACTTGCATCTACAGAGAAATTTTATCTAGTATTGTTGAGTTATAATTATAATTTTGAAAGTACAATACAGAAAGTAGATTTCGTCTTAAATAGTAGTAAAGACATTTTAAATCTATGGAATTACTGAACCAATTTTAAAAACTTTTTTAGTTCCAAGCACATCATATATCAACTCTGTCACCGCCAAATATACGAGTATATTATTGTCGCTGAAAATTTTAAGAAGCTGTACAAAATCTGTGAAAAATATGAAATTCACATTTTTCAAAAGAAAAAAAATTGTTATAATCTAATACTATTTAAAAATATTATAATGTATTATAAGTACTATTTAAAGACTGTTATAGTCGATTTTAAAATATTTTCCCGTTCCAATTAAAGTTCAACGCTTATCCAACTTTTTCACCAACTCAATATATGTTATCGTTTAAAATTGAGTAAAATATCTTGGTAATCCTGGTTTTAACATTATCCATGCAGTGAAATATTATTATAGCTTATGAAATAATTAATCAAGGAAAGAACTAAATTTGATTCGAAATTACGTAAAAAAAACTGGATAATAATCGGATTTGTGGTTCTAGAACTATAAACTTAAAAACATTCATTTAAGAAGACAGAGAGGGAGATATAAGTCAAGTTAGGAGTTTCGTTCAACCAACCACTAAATTTTCTTGTATTTGATACACGTTTTTTTCTTTTTTTAAACCTGGTCCTTCCATGTCGCCCTATTATGAATTGGTGTACCTAAATATTTGATTGTATTCGAGTATGTTAATACATACGAATTAACCTCAACTCTTCTACTGGATTAATTTAGTTCTTGGTGAAATTTAAATTTATACATATTGATACATTTAATTTTTACCACTTTATATCTAGGTGTTAACTTTACTAATGGATCTTTGAAGTTTGTTGATGACAGTGTCATGTGAAAACATTTTTAACTAACAAGGTGTATGTTACTCATTTTGTATTTACTACCGGATTAAAACATACCCTGTATATAAAATTCGTAAAGGTTATGTAAAAAGTTTTTAAAATCTTTATATACTTTTGACCGAGGTTATAAGTTGTCCCTAAATTTTTGGGACAGGGTGTATATTTATGGATATTTTCCTGTATGAAATATTTTAATATTTTTACCCAAGTAAACAAATTGACATATTTCTGTTATCCCATACTTACAGTCAACTTGCTAGAAAATACACAGACTTTAACTTACCATAGAAGTTTCCTCTTAGAATGACATTATTCATACTTAACCTAGTATTTAAGTTCAACACTAATAACTTTCAATTACGCCAAACTGTTATTCTGCTGCAAAAACGTTATTCTCTAATCTAATAATAAGCAGAGACACATTATCCCTTTATGCACATCGTGCTTTTTTTTCTCTTTAACGTAACTTTAATAATACAGTTATATTTAGTGATTTTTTTTCTCTCTCATTATTTTTAATACAGAGTGTCTAGTAAGTCGGGGTATTTTTTTATGAAATTATATTTAATTTAGACTATCCTGTATAAGTTAAAAAATACAATTACATAATTTTTAAAAAAAACTTTCTAAAAACTAGAATTTAAGTATGACGTAAATATATCAGACTTGAGTTTAAAAAAAAATTAGTTTTAAAATTAAATATGTTTATCTGTCTGTCGTCTCTACAGTTCAATGAGTGGACTGTATGAAGAAGTCAGGTTTTAAGATATTTTGTTTTATTTTAAGATAACCTAAATTATGAAAATACCAAATTTATAACAAACAAAATTCATTCGTATTTTCTCATAATTAGTTTCAACGATATCGTTAGAATTTCAGTGAAATAATAAGATATTCGGCCATCAGAGGTCATGAAACGTGAAAACCGATTAAAAAATGATGTTCGAAAGTTTGACTATGGTAGTTAGCTTACCCTACAGTTTGTATATTGATGTACTATCAGTGTATCTTGTAAAGTGGATAATGATAAAATTCGTTATTATTATTTTAAGGCCTATGATTGAGAGAATGTTTGTAATATTGTATTGAAAGACAATATTGCTTGCTTATGTTACATACAAAAAACTATTATTTCTTTTCCAGTATGTTATCCTAATCTAAACGTGTATCTTTTTTAAAGTTACTCAGCTGTTATTTTTTGTTATACTGATTACCATGGTAACGCTTTAGGTATTAATGGAGACATTTTAAAATATATATAATATGTCAAAACTCAAGGTTATGACAAAGAAGTAATTGACTCAATAAAGACTCATAACTCAAAGTCGCTCACTCCCTTACAAATACCTTGTTTCTTCAATGAAAACATTCAACTGTTTACAACTACGCTAAAAGTGTCTTATACGTTGAATAACAAATGGGATATGTTAAAAGAACTGTTTTTTCCGGAATTTTGACGTTTTAAATTAGATATTTTAACTTAAATAGAATTCTATATAAATATACTATATTCTTTACATCAAATTTGAAGTTCAGGGCTTCATTTTTGTGGCCTCTACTGTGTTTACGTACAGACGACAACGATGGAAGACGGCAAATCGAAAATACCTTTTTTTTTGGTTTTCCGTAACCATGAAACGTTAAAATCAGTCAACAATTAAAGTTTAAAAATTTTGGGGAACACTAAACATACACTATACTTCGATACAGGGTATGTCAAACAAGACGAGAGTGTATCAAAGTAAAGATATAATATTTTAGGACGTTTGCCATTATTTGTGTATTTATACATATAAATACACTATGTTTCAAGAGTATTCCTTTGACTTCCAATAACTTTCGTTATTAAGGGGATAACATAGCAAACATAAAATTCCCCACCTAGATTAGTGGACTAGAACTAGTAGGAAATTAAAACTAGTAATCTAAAATCTACCAAAGTCTTAGTCTAAGCCTATTGAATTAACACAACTAAAACTATACACAATCATAATTAAAACTTTGCAAAAAATTACATAAACAAAAATTTACGTCAATTAAATAATTTAAAAAACAGAATTGTTCGTAATTTGAAATTTTTACCTACATGTATTTCCAAAATATAAGCATTTTACCATGGAAATATGTGTATTTAGGTACTAGGTAAATTAGAATAAATCTTCATTACTGTTGAGACCGATGGTTCTTGGTATCCTAACTCCCAGAGCGAAAAATCGTGACAATTTTTAATTCGCTAGGGTTTTTGTAGAGACACTCCCCTCCCACCCTATACATTATTCAAGTCACAATCAACGGATGTAATTGACTGATTGTGAATTTGATTTGTCAAATTTTGAGACAGAAAATAATCTACTTCACCTCAATTAATAAATACATAATCTATTTATATTTTTAAATACGCTAAACTACAGAAATTTGATTTCCTTTCATTGTTGTAAAAGATAAACTGTATATATAAGATCAGATTCCATGTTAAGTAAGATCCACAACACTTATATACTTAGAGCTGCGGATAAGATCAAAGGACGATAATATACTCTTGCTAGATGTAGAGAATTTTAATACAAAATATTACGAAACTTACATATTAGAGTTAAATATTCATATACAGTACGCTGTAATAGAAAATAAACTTATCATTTTGAAAATTTAAAACATTTCATTCTTTTCTTGGTGGTTTGAAGGCGTAAAAACACTTAGGCATCGCTTTATAAAAAAGAAGACATGTATATAAAGTTAAGACCACTAGATAACGAATGCTCTATTATCTTCAGGGTCGAAAAAAACAAAAGTTGGTCAAGACAGACCAGGTAGTAAGAGAGGGATCTAACCAAATACTACATGTATAAAAGCTTAGTCCCATCTCGGATCCCTCGTGTATGCCATGCCGGTACTCACTTTTTTAAGCCCTTAGGGTCATTAATTAATATATAGATCCTATTCGGAATATGTTTCCAGAGATGAAGCATCTGACATTATATTCATTTCATTTTCCTTCGGAAGTTTAATTGTGCTTTAGATATAAAATTTTCTAAATTTGCTGTGTAGGTTTATAAAATTAACATGTTTTATATTCAGGCTTTGCATTAATTAACACGGATTTAAATAGGAATTTCACATTTCTCTTCGATTAAACGGTGTTAACAAATATGCATATTCAGTTCTTCTACAGAAAAAATAGTCCAGAATAACTAAATTTCAGTGTATAGTTTAAAATGCTGACTGACTGTGACAATACAATTTGTATCGTTTATTTGCATAATTTGATAGTGGTTTTCTTTTTGTGAACACCTAAACATTAGAGGTCTACATTTTATGCGATTACCAATATTTATTATTGAACTAGCTTTACCGGGCCATGCGTTGCTGTGATTCAGTGGGGTTAAATTGAAAATAAAGGAAAGAGAAAGCACACGTTTCTAATATGCTTAGTTTCACAATACTTGTGGGTATACAATCTTTTTTGTTTCTCTTTTGTCTGGTTCCGCGATATTAGAACACGCAACATATGAGAAGTTCATGTGAGAAGTAACTTAAATTGTGTTTAGATCTAAACCGCGCAATTCTAAAGATTGACCCTGGGGTTTGTCGATCGATATTGCACACGCTAATAGAATTGGGAATTATAATATCTTAAATTGACATGGCATATCGGTTGGAATCATAGGAATGAGAGGAATGATGATAACTTCATCTTGGAAAGGTCCTGTCAAGATTGTTCCTTCTACGACGATGCTCATTATGTTTTTACTCCAAGCCGCGTGCCGTTTCAAAGTTTCGACGGGTTGATATTTCGCAACGTGATAATTGGCACGCCGATTTTCAATTGTAATGCGTGCGGTGGCATCCCAGACAGATCGAGTGAATTGAAAAATTCTGTTTTATAATAAATAGCTTCATCTGCTTCCACAACAGTTTCGACGGACTTGTATGTGACCGCCTCACTTTGATTGTTAGACTGGATGAAGTCTTGACTGCAAGAATAGCTAGTTCACTCATCCAATCGTGATTCTTGGAATTGGTTTGAATATTTAGAAATACTGTTACAAAAAAATCTTTTTTGATTTAAATAAATTGCAGAATTTATGAGGCAATGAAATTCGTCCTGAGACAGAGGGCGCTGTTTTAACAAAACATACACAAACTTGCGCCTATTTGAACGCAACGTTGTGTCAAAATGTCAAAGAAAACGGTGAAGAACTTTCGGAGACTTAGGATTTTGAACCAACGAACATTTTAATTTTTATAGATGAAATAAAACAACTGGAGAACGAAGGCTACTGTAACTAAACCATTTAGCCTTGCTAAAAGTACTGTAAAATTCCGTGTATGAAATATATAATTTGTAAATAATTAAAATTTGCCAACTGTAAGTATTTTCTCTTGTGTTTTCCGTAAATCAACTTACAAATTATTATTGAAATACTTTGAAGCGTAGAGCTAAACAAACAAGGAAAATAAAGAGATAATATTTATCCAATTTAAATATTCATATTCAGTAATTGGTTGTTCAAGAATCGAGTCTTAGATAAAAAGGTTTAGCTTTTAGCTTCAATACCTGAAGCACTTCTTGTACACAGAGACTCACATTTAATTGGCTCTCTAGTGGTCAGACCTGAAGACGTCGTTTGTTGACCGTAGGTACTTTAAAACTCAAGCACACAAATTGTGCAGCCTTTTTTATTACAAAGTCGAATTTACGTAAATGCTTTTATATAAAAGTAAGTGGATACGGGATTTTTTTTTTTTATTACTAATGTAAATGTAAATGTTAATTAATTATTTTTCTTTTTAATATTTCAATTTTACATTTCATATATCCGTAGTTTTTATTTCTTACACGTAGTATTGAGAGAGTTATTTCAAAGGTTAAAAAAAATCATTGTCGAATTTTTGACAGATTGTCGTCTATCTTATGTGCAGTGCAATGCAGTGGAAGATTTCAATCAAATTTGTTTTAAAGCATAATTTGATCACATGACGGGACTTTTTTATATTTTGTTTCGTTATTCAAATTTGGTAAATAGCTGAAAAAACACAAAAACAACATGTTTATAAAATTAGTAAAACAGTTGTGATATCTTTCCCATAATTCTGCGTCGACATATCGGTAAAAAATCAAACTTCGTTCTTAGTGGTGTTATAATATACGAATTTTGTTTTTCAAAATCAGCTCAACGTAGCCACCTCCTTCAAATTAAGTTATTTAAAAAACATATAAAAAGGGTCATTGTGACATGTTTTTACATTGATGTTTATTGTTAGTTCAATGGTGAAATCCTTTCTTTTTTTATATCTCATTTCTTTGAAAAGTTACCAATTAATACAACTAAAAAACATTAAAAACTTAATTTATATTTGGACAAATGAGTTGCGTACTTATATTTGACCACGTACATTTTTTTTTTGATCTTGTGATTTTAAGAGATGTTGAAATTGTTGCCCTTGAGCTATTTGGCACAGTCCTAAACGGTTATTAAATTCACCAAATAATTTAGAAATCGTCTGATCAGTAAAAACTTTAATTTCCGTTCGTAATCCTTTATTGTAGTTTATTTAGGTTGGTTGGATAAAATACAGATGATACTCTTTAAATAGGAAGTACTGTAATCAAGAGGAACAAGGTCAGGAAAAGCGAAGGCATGTAGGTGTTTAAAGTTTAGTACTCAACTCATTTGTCTACCTGTTAAATTATGGTTTTAAAAGTCCTGTGATGATAGCACTTGACAACTTTATAAGGAAATGTGATATAAAAACGGGGTGTCACATAAAACTATTTAAAATAGCGGATTCAAGGTGTCCGTCATAATTACGAAACTATCAAAACTGGAACTATTTTTTCCTTATAAACATATACCAAAATCTAACTTATTATTTTCAACCGTTTAAAATTGTTTTTATGTATTCCATACTTTATAAACTCTGCATGTTCTTTCAAGTTTGTTTAACGATTTAAAATGTCGGACAGGTAAAAGAGCAACATCATGGTTACAAAGTATCTTCACAGGTAATACGATTAATAATAGACTACAAACTGCCCCATAGACTCGAATATTAGTAGTGAAACTGAAGAAAACCGTTTAAACACCTCATATGAAGATAATGTTACTAAATAATACATTAGTAATGTCCAATTACAATTGTTTAAAAAAAAACCTATAATTTGAAATGAAAAAATATATAACTGCAATATCCTTATGTCATGCTGTAGATGTTACCTTATTTCGTCAAACAAATTAATTCTAATTTCAGCAGCAAGTTTGTCCTCAGTTATGTCGTTGTGAAGACGTGATTCGTGTAACTTGAGGACGATGTAGAGTTACTTTAGGTAATTACTGTATTTCTCTGTGATATCTCTCTTGGGAGAGGTTTAGGTTAAGCAGAGGCAGAAAGGAATTTCCGTTGAAAGTGTTAAGAGAGAGTATAAAGAAGTATTAATTTTTCTCTGTCTCGGATGTTACAAACACCTTGTTTCATACCTGTTATTAAAATTGAAAGCAATTCGAAACAAACAGCTTATGTGTGTACGCTGTTGTGGGATGATATTAATTTTATTGTTTCTTTGGGGTTTCCTTTGAATGTATATTCAAAGGAAATTAGCAGGTAATTAAGGGAGATACAAAGGGTGATAACGTCTCTCGTTTATAAACTTATTACTATAAAGCCAAACCATCGTTGGATATACAAAAGTAAGTGAAAAACATTATCGTGGAAAAATTTTACTTTCCAGCGTTTTTTGTTTATTATAAATTGATCCTTTACCAATTTCATTTGGTTGTTTTTTGTCAGTGATTTCATGTAAAATTGGTGTAACAATTGTGTTACTCTTTTATACTTATTATTGCATTACAGTAAAATATAAACAATAGTCAGATCAAGGATAAAATAAAGCAAAAGCTTAAAGTTTCAAATATTTTAATAATATAAATGAGCTACAATTGTTTCTCCTTGCGGCATCGACGGGCTACTGATAATTTACAGGTATAGACAACTATTCAAAAACATAAGTACAGGAAACTGAAATACAATAGAGAAATCGGGAAAGGTAGGGGGTGACCTAGCAGGTAGATAAAGGTTGATGAACTATGGTACGGATGGGTTTTAGAAGAGGTGACGAATTTAATACAATTTGGTCATTTAAGTTGAGAATAGGCCTAAGTGAAATAGATCTATTTATTTCTAAACATTCTAAATTATTTAATCTATTGCTTTTATTTTCTATATGTAAGAGTTTAACATTCAATTTCGGATCAAAACTATGACCCGAGTCCAAAAGGTGGTTAGCAAAGTTAGAGTTTTTATAGCCATGTTTCCAGCTATTTACATGTTCTTTAATTCTAACTATTATAGATCTACCTGTTTGACCTATGTACTCAGAGTCACAATCTTGACAAGATATTTTATAAACTCCACCATTTTCTAACATTTCTTTTTTATCTTTATTATTAACCAACATTTTCCCTAGATTTTTTGTACAATAAAAGGCAACTTTACGATTACATTTAGTAGAAATAAGGTTACTGATTTTATAACTAGTTCTGTTGATATAAGATAATTTACAATATCTAACTATTTCAATGTTCTCGTTATGGGAAGAGTGGACTAAATTTTCAGCTCTACGCTTTAACTTTTTTCTTAAAGTATTATCTATTAAACTAACCTCATACTTATTATTAACAGCAATTTGTTTAACGACATTCAGTTCATCATAAAAGTCATTAGGTGAAAGAGGTATACTAATAAGTCTATGTACCATGCTGTGAAAAGCAGCATGTTTATGGCTGATAGGATGGTTAGAATCAGCAGGTATAACTGTATCTGTATAAGTAGGTTTTCTGAAAATTTTAAATTTATGATAACTATCACTGATATTAATGTTAAGGTCCAAGAAATTAATGCTGTTATTGTTACCCACTTCCATAGTGAACTGAATGTTGTTATTTACAGAATTTATGGTTTTAAGGAGAGAGTCTAACTGTCTATTAGTGCCACTAAACAAACACAAAACATCGTCAACATAACGGTACCCATAAATTATATTTTTAAATAAAGGATTGTCTTTACCAAATAAATTATTTTCGAAATCAGCCATGAAAATTTCTGCTAGAAGAGGTGACAAAGGTGAACGCATTGCCAACCCTTCTATTTGTTGGTAAAATTTATCGTTAAATTTAAAATAATTTTGACAAATGCAAATTTCTATGGCTGTTTTTAATTCATTACTAAGTGTAGTATCAACATTGTTATCGCTAATAATGTCATTGACTATGTTTTTACATTGGTTAATGGGTATACTTGTAAACAGGCTTTTAACATCGAAAGATACAATTTTAGCATTGGAAGGATTAGTAACATTTCCAATTTTGTTAACTAAATCTTAAGAATTCTTAATACTATATTTAGACGTAAAATTAGTGTAAAATTAGTAAAATAGTCAGATCATTTACGCTTTCAATGAATTGAGTCACTAGCGATAAGTTCCATTTTTCGGAGAAGATAGTCAGAAATTCAAGGTTTAAACGCATCGCTGAGCACGGCTGACATGCAGTTCCCCCGGCGGTTGAAGGAATTTATTAGGGTCGATAATCCTGCCCCCAAAAAATGTCTGCAGTTCCCCCGGCGGTCACTCACAACCTAACCTAACCTAACCTGAAGTATTTCTTCATCTTCATTATAACTATACGAATACTGTTTAGAACGTCATAAACTTCGAATATATTCTTCTGTACAAGTTATTTGTTATTGCATTATATAATTTATTTGTTGCGTTAGCAAATAACGTTAATACAGAAATGACCGCCGGGGTAACTGCAGTACACCCAAAAAGGGGCTCCGGGGGAACTGTAGATACCCTTCGGGGGCTGCCCCTGACCGCCGGGGGAACTGCAGAACTCCCGTTGAGCACAGTCACGTATTGACAACTACTCTGATCTCAATACCGGGAGGACAAGCCACCGGTAGAGCAATTAAGGTGTATTTTTCCTTCTTGACTGTTGTTTTGTTCAATTGCACAGTAGCTATGGTATAATCTACAAGTAAGTTTATTGTCACTTTTTGTTTCAACCGTACTGGTAATTATCAAGTGACAAAAACCATTTATTGAAGCAAACAAAAATGTAAACATATAGGAAGAGAAAAACTTTTGGATTTCGGAGAAGGAGGGTAGAACGTTAATCAGAATCATATATGAGTTATAATAATTTCCAAACTGTCAAAATTCAAATGAAGTTTTCATATAAAATATGAACAATGGATTCTAAAATATTTGTTATTAGAGCGCACAAACCAGGATAAAAATAAACATACAATAGGCCTAGTGAACCCTAAAGCAAGAGCTGAACATAATCATCTAAATAAATATGTAAGTTTGCGTTGGGGTTGTGTTCATTGTGCAAGGAAGAATAGGAAAGATGTAATATATTTTTATTGGCGCTTGTCCTATTTTGAAAAGTTTTCAGAAAGTGTTTTAACTTTATTAGAAGTGAAAGACATGTTGAACGGTAACGATTGGACTTCTTTGATTAAATACTAATTTAAATCAGTCTGACAATGTAATTGTAATTTAATTAAGGAATTCAACTATGGACTAAGAGTTGTGTATCTATGTTCTTATTTAAAAAGACTGCAACTCTTGATCTACGTGTAAAAAGTTTGGTTTTAATCGAGACAATTCAGTTTTTTACATTTTTTAAATTTATTATATTTTTGTTTTTGATAAAGCACTCTTTTGTTATTATTTGTTTACGTGTGGGAAATAGCAGAGACATAATGATCATGGAGGGAAGCACAACTCCCTTATCGATTTCTTTAATTCAATGATTAAACTGCTAAAAAAAAAGATCGTTCAAATTATAATTTTCTTATTATATATGCAGAGTGTCAGTGTTTTAAGTTTGTTCTAATGACTAAAACTATATTTTAAAATCTAAATGATATAAAAATTAGAGTTTTTCAAATAGTTTACAGCTAGACGCTTTTCTGAATTATTGTTCAATGCCAAGAAGAAATGTTTAAAATTTGTTGTTACAGGTAATGTCAAAAGTTATTGTCAGAAGTTATTCCAACAATTTTTTTTTTTGGAATTCCATACAGTATATCGTAACTTTATTTAGTTACTTTTTTCACTGAACTAAATTATAACAGGATAAAGAACCACAACAAACAAAATTTATATCGCGTTTTTGCAGATTTATCAGACAATTAAATAACGTAAATGGTACTTTATAAAAAAAGAAAGATTTTTTTGACCTTTGATAATTTGACTAGAAGAACACTGAACAATAATAGTAAACTATTCAGATCTGATGGTTCTGTACACAGGATTAGGGATTAGCACAGACTAGTTCCATCGTTAACGCTAGGATAACAATGGTTTATCTGTGAGTATTAGATCACGTAAAGATTACTCTGTTATGTCCAGGACAACATTGATCCTTGCAGCTCTCGGAATTCTTGTCGTCTTCTTATATAAACGATGCAATACTTAGGAATTTGTTCATAAACTCCAACTCCATAATTTGTTGATTGTCAAGTTAAGCTTGTGATATTTAATTTATAAATAGACGAACTTGAGAAAAACACTACTTTTGGCAGTAATATTTGAAAACGGAAAATCATTGTAATGGTTTAATGTTTTCTGAAAATTATAAATTGGGGTCGTATTCAAAAAGTTTCGTTGCATAAGCGTGTCAATTATTCTATTAGTTCTACTATAAGTAATTATATTATATTATATTACTTCTATGAACGGTAAGTCTCGGTCTTACTTGAAATTTAAATTCATTAAATTTTTTCTTCTTTGAAATCCAACGTAATTACTGCCACGTGTGTGACGTTTTAGAATACATTCAAATTTCATTTGTATTTTGTAGTTTTTTTTAAGTGTTTGTGTTTTTCGTTCACAACATCAAACTTCAAACTTCCAAGATTATTTATTTCTTGTTGAAGCACTCCCGTTCGTGCCCTGGAACTTAAAAATAAAATAAAACATCTTGTAAGTACATCGTTCAGCCTAGTTGCAATGAATGTTATTCTTAAATTTTACAACGATTCGTAAAAACGTGTTTCTCCGTAACGTCACAACAAACCTAATCAAAAATACAGTCCAATTTCAGTTAAAATAGTGCCTTATTATAAAATGTACGAAAACCAGTATTTCAACAAACAAAGAAATTGTTCCTTAGTTAGGGTGTTGTGATTAGGAGTTGTGAGGACGTGATTGTTGTAACCTGAGGACAAAGTAGAGTTACTTTAGGTAATTACTGCATATCTCTGTGATATCTCTCTTGGGAGAGGTTTAGGTAGAGCAGAGGCAGAAAGGAATTTCCGTTGAAAGTGTTAAGAGAGAGTATTAAGTTTTCTCTGCCTTGGATCTTGCAAACACTCTGCTTCATAACTGTTATTAATATTGAAAGCAACTCGAACAAACAGCTTATGTTTATACACTGTTGTGTGTATTAATTTTATTGGTGCTTTCAAATTATATTTCCTTAGGGAGGTAATTAAGGAATATATAAAGGGCGATAACCTCTCTCATTTATAACCCTATTTATTTAAAGTCAAACCATCGTTGATTATACAAAAATCATGAACAAATTTCTTGTCGTTAACCAAAAAATAAATTCATCCTAGCATTACGTTTTTGTGTGTAAGAAATTGAACTTTTGGACATTTGTTTTCAGTTGAATTTTTTTTCTATGTAATTGCAATTGAAATTATTATAACTTTTGTATTAATTGTTTATATGTATTAATGAATTTACAGTAACATTATTATAAACAGTAGTCAAATTATTTAAGTTATAACGAATTTGTCACCAATAGTGGTATGTTTTTATACAATATAACATACATCCATAGTTTCACAGTTTATTCTGACTGCCTAAAATGTATTTCAAAATTGTTAATTCTGCAAGCTCTAAGAATGGAGAATTTTCAAACGGTTGAATATAATTATCATCTTGGAAAACACGTTTAAAATGTGAACCTCAGGTTGGTACCCTTTTCCCTCTGCGAAATAATTTTATTTTTGAAAAAATACGTCATAACTATATTTGGTTACTTCTTTCGTTGAACAAAAATAAGAGAAAATAATCAAAACTGTGAATAACAACTGTTATATTTCTAGTTTTTTGTTCATTGTCCAACAGTAAAAATATAGGGATGGCGCTTTAGAAAAAAAAACAATATTGTAAAATTTCAGTTTATTTATTTAACCAGATGACTATACAATAAAAGTTAGCTATTCAGATCAGATGGATTAACACAGACTAGTTCAATCGCTAACGCCAGCGTTAAAAGGCTTACGTATGCTTTTAAATCACGTAACTTTAAATTTTGTCCATGAATCTATTACAGACTATTATTAAAAAAAAATAAATTAAAATTCTCAGAATTACCCCTGTATTAACATGGAAAAAATCCTACTTTTGACTGAAATGTTTGAAAAATCGTAATGATTTAATTTTTTCTGCAAATTATTAATCGTAAATTTGTTCAAAAACTTTCTTTTTTATACATATATCTAAGAGTGGTAATTCTAGACCTCGGTTCATGAAAGTTTTAAATTCATTTAACAATTCTTTCTGGTAAATATAATGCGGGCACTGCTTCATGTGCGATGTTTTAGAATACGTTCAAATTCTATTTTTATTTTTTAAACTGTTGATTTAATAGTAATAAACGTTATTCTTAAATTTCACAACGATTGGCAAAGGACGTCCCCGTAACAGCAAAATAAATATATAGTCATATGTTAGAAATAAGTATATTCTTGTAAAATAAAAGACGAGCAGTATTTCAAGAAACAAATTAATTCTAATTTTAGCAGCAAGTTTGTCCTCAAGTCGTTGTGATTAGAAGTTGTGAACACGTGATCGTTGTAACTTGTGGAAAAAGTAGAGTTACTTTAGGTAATTACAGTTATTCTCTCTTGGGAAAGGTTTGGGGAAACAGAGGCAGAAAGGTATTTCTGTTGAAAGTGTTAGGAAGAGTGTATAAAGAGGTATGTTCAATGTTTTCTGTCTCGTTTATTACAAACACAAACAACTTGCTTCATAACTGTTATTATAATTGGAAACAATTTGAAAATACACTGTTGTATTCAAAATTTGGTGTTAATTTTATTGTTTCTTTGGAGTTTCACTTCTTAAGTTGGTAATTAAGGTAGATGTAAATAGCGATAAAGTCTCTAATTTATAACCCTATTTGAGAATTATTTGTTGGTGTCTCCCAAAAAGTGTCGTCTTTTCAATTCAACTAAGAAGTCATGTGGCGGATTCACGCATTCAATTGTGTGATAATTTTATGTGTATTGTAAACATGCAAATCTAATGAAGAGAATTTGAAGTGTCGACAATTTTTCTACACTGGGTTTGACCAAAGTTGGTAAAAAGCTAAAGTAATTCTTTGCTATGAAATTTCAATGAAACAAATAATTACTTATAGGTAAACAAATAGGCGGATCCAACTTAGTATTGACTTTATGAAATTTTTGAGGTTTCAAAATATTGTTGGTACTGTTATAAACAATAAATCAACAATTAGATTTTATAAACCATCAAAGGTAGATAATAGCGAAATTATACAAAAAAAAGGTCAAAGTTGTCGAGAACTAAAATTGTTTCTCTTTCAATCTACATAATAAAAATCAGTATTTTAAATATAACTTTATTGAAGAGGATATATTTTCAAAGAGTGATGAAAAGGAATAATTTGAAACGTTATTGTCAAATTCTTAACAATCAATTTTTTAATAATGATTAGAATTTACCCCTAACCACAATCACTGGAAACTTTAAAATAAAACACAATTATTTGATTAATTGTTCTTTATTTATTTTTTCCCATTAAATGCCCTGATGTACATTTCGATACCATCATTTTTACATCATAATTGTGTTTTATTTTAAAGTTTCCAGTGATTGTGGTTAGGGGTAAATTCGAATCATTATTGTGAATTTCACCACAGTGCTCAACAAGATAGTAAATCAATACTTCGTTTCATAAGAATATAAAACTTTCGTTTCTTCATAACGTATAATATTTATACACACTCTAGAGATTGTTTTACCGTAATTAGTTTAGAAAATTGTGTTTCCATATTTTAAAATTAGATTTATGTTATTATAGTTACGTTAATAATACATAATTCATTGATGAAGACTGCCAATACAATTCTATTACTTTATTAACATAATTACAATATTTCATCATACTTTCTGTATTAGGTGTGGTTAATATGGTTTCACAAAGTGTGGAACTCGTTTTATGGTAGTTGCATTATTTCATACCTAATGATCACCTGAGACTTTGTAGTTAATGGTATCGTTACCATAACTAATCGCAGCTCCTAAATCAAGTTTAGTGAAATTTTGTTTAAACTCTGTGTAATTGAATTTATATTAATTAGTGAATGTCCAGGCCTAGCCGATGTTTGCACATATATATCACATTGGAACAACTGCAACTCCAATAGTTACTGCCTGACTGATCTATTA